>DWDU01001633.1:0-14228 GCA_018245575.1 Jemadia suekentonmiller
TTTCTAACTAAGTAGGTACTTACATATTCTAAAAAATCTGTAAATGTGGTCTTTGTTTCGATATTGATCACAATCAAAATATGATTTTCCAATGAATGTTGCATGTTTGATTCTCAATTAAGGCACTATTATCTGTGCTCCAAATGACGGCTAAAGGTTATCGACTCCACACAAAAGCTTGCACGCGCGGATAACGATAAAACGTTACTTCCGCTCACAAATCACTTCCATTTTTGTTGAACTTGACCTTCCGTGACTTCTAACCCAATTTCATCCAAAGTATTGTTGCTATTTCGATTTTGTATACAAGAACACGTAAAAGTTTATTTTCACCTAATTTTAGTAACTAGCCGTGCCCGCGGCTTCTTCCGCGTGGAATTTAACAATGTTATTGTTCTGTTTGCAGGTAACTTATTAATTTGTATTTCGCATATAGAAATAACTATGCAAATTTTTATGAAATTTTTTTTTTTAATTATCTAAAATTAGCTGGAACAAAGTGACAGACTTTATTAATAATTTTCCGTAACAAACAAACAGACAGACAGAAAAAAATAAATTATCAAAAAAAATATTTGTATAGAAGATGCATATATTTTATTATGATTATTACAATTCTAAAATTATAGTATAATGTAAGTAGCATGTCCAGTGTGGGGATTATGGGCAAACCCCTCAGAGGAAGACTATGTCCAGCAGTGGAGTACAATAGCCCGCCCAATGATGATGATGATGATTTATTTATTATTTGTTCAATTAGTACGGATCACTGCAATTACACTAATGAGTTAAGTATTTACAGAAATTAGAATTGAAATTACAGAAAACTTTAAAAACAATTAATTAGACAAACAGATAGATAGACAGACGAACAGACAGACAAACGAACAGACAGACAAAAATTGTACAAAATGTTATTTTGATATATGTACCCTATATACATAGGTACATATGGATTTAATAAGAAGCGGTTTTAATATTACAAACAGACACTCTAATGTCATTTATCTATGTAGATGTATAGAAGATATTCACAGATTAGTCGCATTCATGTGTTATGGCGTGATTACAGTGGATATTAATAGATTATGTGGCACTCAACTAAAACCCAGGTACCGACGTATCTTAGATTGGCCCGTTGATGCAGTGGTTAGCGAACCTGTTACGCCAGGGGTCGTGGGTTCGATTCCCACCCAGAATAAATATTTGTGATGAACACAATATTTGTTGTGTTTGGGTGTAACAATAAAAAAATGTCTATTTAAGTATGTATTTATATGTAGTTTATCAGCCGCCTTGTTACCATACCACGAGCTCTCTTGACGCTTAGTTTGGAATTAGATGGGCGAGTGTGATGTCCCGAGAGATATTATTATTATTATCTTCGACCAAACACACAGTACTGGATGGAAATTGATCGCGTATAGTTAATGCTCTAATGTGGCCACTTGGCATTATATGTCATCTGAAAACTAAGTAGGAATGTAGGTAGGCCTGAGAAATGTTCCATATCTTCTCTGAAGGCTTGGTCTCATTACAAGAGGAAATCCACGTCCAATAATGGTAACTTAAAGAGGTTGCTACAATTGATGATAATTATGTATTTCCAGACAGATTGTCAGACGGCCACGTGTGGATACAGTCGACGTTGTAAATGGACTGATTATCACCTAACCAGCATGTCCGTTAGCTTCTATAAAATAGACATCTTGACGTACGGCGGGATACCATCTAAATCTTATATACAGCCCTCTGAACAGGACAAAACAGTTCGCTAAATCGTTTCTGCTACATACCGTAAAATAGTGGATTCGACATATATTTTTCCTGATTCGTACGACCTGGAATCATTCAAGCCAAGTACGAACAGGTACCTTCTTGGCAGGCGTGTCTAGGATGTACCTAGGCCGCATCTCGCTCTCTATCAAGTGAAATAGTAGTCAAACGCGAACCTATTGCTAAAAAAATTAATTATAATTAAATTAACATTTGTACAAAAAAAGAACGAAGAACAAACTCGCAAAAGATAGATCGAAATACAAACTTACATAAGATACGAAGTAGAAGTTTCTCTCATTATCAGCTACAAATAAATAGTAATTTTGAGAATTTCAGAAAGGAAAGTTAACAGATCAACTTGGAGAGAAGCCAGTACTATGGATTCGCTTCGGACAAATAACAAATACATATATATATATATATATATATATATAAATAACATTTCATATCTCTCCTCTGTAACAAAATACATATAGGTACTTTTTCTTTTATATTCACAGAACTATTAATCTCGAAAGTTCGTGAAGTTTTCACACAACTTGGCAGTAGTATTTATTTAAGCCGTAAGAATACAGAGTAAGTAATACAATACCGTGATGAATGTAACTTATACAGTACCTGCTTCGAAAGCCATATCATATTTTTCCACAGAATGTTAAAGCGTTTTAAGTATTTTGAATGAATTTATCTAACAGATCATGATTAACTCAGCAAAATAGTGAACCTTAGCTTTCTTGACACACTTCAAAGGAAATTTATTCTCATAAATATTTGCATCTGGATTTCCAATCTTGTCTATAACATTTCTATGAACTATGCTATCAGCACTTAAGGACCTTGCTAAATATTAGTTCCTAAATTTAAATACTGCAAGCAAATGTTATTTTCAATTCGTAACAAATGTACCTACCTCTTTTATATATTCTCATAGATGTTATTGTAACATTTTCTGTTAGGATGAATAAATAAAAACATGGTTTATAACCATCTCTTGTCAAATATCATTATCAGCCTATCGAAGTCCCCTGCGGTACTTAGGCTTCCCCTGGCGGGTTATGCCCATAATTCCAACGCTGGACAATGGGGATCACAGATACAGACTGCAGCCCGCAGGCAGACAGGCATTTAGCTGTGGTTTACTCGCCTCTCACGACGCTTTGTATCCCGGCAGGGATAAATATGCTATGTAATATAGCATTTGAATTATATATAGCATTATAGGCTCACCACCTATTCCATAAGTGGGACGTAAACGCCTCTGCCTACCTCTTTGGGGATTACAGGCGTGATGTTACATTTTACGTTTAATTTATATTTCTCCGCAGTGTGTGATATGTGTGAACGCAAAGGCGACGATGCAGACGTCCCCTTGCGGGCACCGCGTCGTGTGCCGCCGCTGCTTTGTGAAGACCATCCAGATGGCCGTCAGCCAGCGCCTGCTGCCGCTGCGCTGCGTCATCTGCCGCGCCAAGATCCTGCGTCTGAGACAAGCACCACGCTTGGTCACCAGCAAGAGTTGGCAGGTACGATATGCGTTGCTTTGTCGAGATACCGAGTTTGCTTTATAAATATGTGTAGGTATATTTTCGATGTAGTGTTTTCTTATTTTAGTTAATAGATATCATAAAATCGGCTAAGAAAATTAATCGCCCATGTTAGTTCACCCAATGAGATATTAGCATTGATCTATTTAAGGTTTATTCATTATCGATCATAAATGATTCCTTTAGTACTTACAATTTCTCAAGTACCTATTTATTACAAACGTCGATAAACATCTTGAATTTATTCCGTCAGTTAGTTGGTACGCCTGATTTGGCCATTGAAAAAAATGGATATCTAAGACAAAGTGTCAAGCTTTCCGCTTCAAACATATTTTTAACGTTCCAGGTGTCGAGCGGCAGTGGCAGGTCTTGGGGCGTGCCCGGGTCGGTGTCTTCCTACTCGGTGGGCGCCAGATCTGTTCCAGCATCCGCCTCGCTCTATTCCGTTACAAGTGGCGAGTCGTCTATATCAGGTTAATATTGTATAGTATGGTACTATATTGGTACATACATTTAAATAAATAATGTAATTTTAGATTAAAATAAAAATATCCATGTATTGTTGTCTTGAAACAGATGTTATGACTAGATTTTGTAGACAATTAAATCATTTACCCAAGGTCGACTATCAATAAATATCATAAGGCATAAAGTTTTCTCTTACAAAGGCGTCACAATATAAACTTGAACTATATAAATAATTTGTAACTCGTTCATTATTATTGAGTTTCGTTACATCAATTCGTGTATAAATATTAAATTCATGTAAAAATACTTCAGCATATAACCAACAAGAGCGTTTCGACAAAACAGTTTCCGATGTTCCTCCAGGAGTGTCCTCAGTGTCATCCAACAGCGGCAACGTGAGCAGCGGCGCGTGCTCCGCGAAGCTGTGCGGCGGCGCGCAGTGCGGCGGCGCGTGCCTGGGCGCGGCGGCGCGGGCGCCGGCCGCCCCGCCGCGCCCGCGCCAGCCCGCCTCCAGCACGCTGAGGCGTTCGCAACATCACAGCATGAAGGTACCCGTACAAGACAGTTTGCGACTCGAGACATTTATTTGATTTCGACAAAAAATTTACAGAATATCACTTACGGAGAAAATGTCAATTGTAAATATATAATTTTGTAAGCCAAATGAAATGCTTAATCAGTAGTGGAGGGTAAGTGTAAGGAGTGTTTAAAATGAAGGTACGTACAAAAATTTACAAGAATTACTCTAAAGCAATTTGAGAAGTAATATCGTCCCTGTGTTTCCCCAAAAGGGTAGGCAGAACACTAGTATATTCCAATAATTTACCAGTTTTGTTAAACTTCTCATCATGAGCCTGTTGCCACACACAGAGCATAAATTCAGACTCCGTGCTGACTACTGCGAATTTAAAGTTAAAAAAAAGACTCAATAATACTTTGCCCAATCCGGGAATCGAATCCGAGACTACTTGATCAACAGTCGCATTTGCAACCACTCGAATAACACGCAAGTCAATTTAAATTGAACGCTATTATTATATTATATTTCGCCTTATATGCAAAACGGGCTTGACTTTCCCTTTGATGGAAGTTTTGAAATCTAATTGAATAAATGAAGCATTCAATTGAAAGGACTAGTTGTGTATGTGGCATGTACATTGTTTTTAGTTTCTACAACATCCTTCACATAGGAATCTTAATATGGAACTATGATTATAAGCTGTTGTTGTAATAAATGCGAAACAATATTTTTTAAATTCACGTACCTACATGGCCTTGACATGTAATTTGCATTTTATAATATAAATAATTGATCTATTGTACCTGTAGCAGGTAATAGGCCAAAAGGCAAAAGTATTCGAAAACCTTGGAAACATATTCACCACTATTGAAGTAACCAATTGGAATGTGCTTTATCCGAGCAATATTTTATTTAAGAACCCTCGTATATTTAAAAATCTCATGTTCTCCTCTAATTTTCAGGCACGGCTTCAAGATTATCAAGTCCACAGTTACACGGGCGGTCCAGCCGGCGGGGAGCCGTCTGGCCGGTTGCCGCCTATCAGAGAATTTCAGAGAGAATTTCGTGAAGGAAGACGCGAGAGCGCCGCCTCCGCTTCGGCGTCCACACGAATAAGGTGACGAAAATATTCATCTGTAGTTCATAATGTAATATTTCAAGAGAAGAGATAAGAAATATGTTGATGTTACAATTTCGACGTCTACTTCTGTAATATTACGTGTACAAGACGCTAATAGATATATCATTTCATTTCAGATGTGCACAGAAAATAGTCACACAGCTAGAAACCTCACCGCAGAAAAATAAACAGCACTTTTTCCGGCCATTAAAACCCGCAAATAATGATGACCCGCCAAAATCCAGAGATTCGAGCAAAGAGACTGAAAGAAAAAAAGAAAACCCCAAAGCAAAACCCAAGAAAGAAGAAAAGAAGAAAAAGGAAACGGATGAAAACACTAAACAAGGAGAGAAAAGCAAAAAAGAGGAGAGTACAGAAAATAAAAAGAATGAATTAGCAGAAAAGAAGAAAGAGGATAAATTAAGGTTAAAAGCGGAAAAAGAGGCAAAAAAAGAAGCAAAGCAACAAGCTAAGGAAGAAGAAAGACAAGCTAAACTGCAAGCCAAGGAAGAAGAAAGACAAGCTAAACTCTTAGCTAAGGAGGAAAAGAAGAAGGCTAAGAAAGAAGCCAAATTAGCGGCGCAAGCAGAAAAAGAGAAGAGTAAATAAAAATTTAAACATTTTACGCAGTAGAAATTCGTAGCCGTCTTTAGATACTAGATTGAAATGTTATTGATGAGAAATGGTAATAAAAATCTTAATAGAATATATTCAACAAATCTACATAGGGCTCTAAAAAATAGTATACTCAATTGAATTTAGTTAATAGACTTTAAACTAGACTTCAAACATTTTATCCATCTATAAAGATTAGGTTTTCGTTACGAATAACTAACTTCTTTAAAACTAGATATTTATATTGTAGAAGTATTATTTTAAAACCAAAAATTACTACAATCAAAAAACAAAATAGTTGTTGGATCATAGTTTGACTTTTTACAAACTGCGAAGACTGAATGAATGAGATAATGAAATCATATCGTTTTGTAATTTATCTCTGTAACATGTAGTTAAGTGCTTTGTGCATACTTGCACCACCAATTATCTTGTTTAACTTAGGTTTGATTTTTCTTACTTATTTTAATAGTAGTTTCATTAGCGAAATAAAATACTAAGATTAATACAGTACCTAAACTTCCTAGGATATTTTATTATTATTTTTAGCTATTCTTAGTAGTTTTTCTCTCTAATTAATACTATTGTTCTTCTATAGAATGAATACTACAAAAACTAGTTAATTTAATTACAGGTACATAATAACTTACTGAAAATCTAATCTTTCTAATTATTAATCACGACGCCTTCACCTTATTGACATTCATAGGAGTTATTAGACCATTGTAACAGTTGAAAATGTAGGCTCATATCAGGATGCATTTAGAGCATAAGTAGATAAGTGTTGACATTAATTTTATAAGGTTTCCATGTCGGAATTTATTGTCAATCGTTAGAAATTTTCCTGTAAAATAAATAAATAACAATGTTACCCAACAAATTGAGTTTCATTATAGCTGTTTAACATGTATAATTTCACAACACTGTCATAATCGAATAAAGCAAATGCAAAATCATTTGGTCAAAAAAAAAGTCTGTTTGCAGCATTTGGAAGGAAATATTCAAAGAACGCCTCATTCAGTACGCCAAAGCTAGATTTCTACACCTACAATGGTTCATACCATACACTTAGTAACTTATTACAACACTTAGAAACCCCTGGAGCAAGTCAACTTCCAACAAAATGTATGGCACCTTATCTTAATGAAAGCACATGACTATTATAGGACACAAGTTTAAAGTAAATATATATTTGTATTGAAACAAATAGTCTAAAACAGTTCAAACATGCCCACTAAATGTAAATGCTGCCAAATGACAGTTTTCCCATATAAATTGTTCAATTTATAGCAACACTCTGTTTATTGTTCATAACATAGCAACTAGTTGTATATGTACTGTTTTCCAGAAGTTTTAATATTGATATATCTGCTTCTAAAGAAACAAATGTACTTAAAAAAATTATCATACACCAGGCACACATCCAAACTCCATACTATTGGGAATTACAACTTAGAAAAACCCCAAAGTATCTGAAGTGTAGTTCATGTAGTGTCCGGAGTGTAGTTCACTCCCATGTTTACATCTCACTATGGAATAAGTGGTAAGCCTATTGCTATACACTGGGCACATTTCCAGACTCAGAACTACTACTAGGAAGTTTAAATTTGAAAAATTTGATCATACCCAACACAGGATTTGATTCACACTTGCAACCAACACGTCCAACAAGGCTGTCAAAAAGCTTAAAACTAACAAAAACACTGCATAATTGCCACAAATCAATCATTTATTTTCAAAGAAACCATCCTCTATTAACAGGTGTTTGGATAACCTTTTTGTACTGAAAAATGATATAACCAATAAATAGTTTATTATCTACAAGAAAATCATTTAACAAATCACTTGATCACTACGTACACTAAAACTGTTGGTTGAACATAAACATTCTAATCCGTGGCCTCATCACCCATCCTTTCCAGGATCTCATCACCAGTCTGCTTATTGATCCTCAAGTACTTGTTAACCATTGGCCTGTAGTAATAAGCCTGGTAATCCTGACGTTCAGCCATTTTTGCAAGTATTTGCTTCTCCAGTGCACGAAGCTTGATTTTTTGCTGCTCTTCATCCAAAAAGTGCATGAATTTCTCATATTCCTGTATCATAGTGGAGAATAACAGTTATAATTACAAAATATAAAATTATATCCTACGTAAATATGAACATATAATTACATAAATATACAAAATATGATTTATTTTACATGTATCATATGTTATATGTATGAATAACTTGCAATATAATGTTCTTAGTATCTAAAGTACACATTCAAAAACACACAACTTTAATGTACAAAGGAATTAGTATTATTATTATTTAAGGTTCCAACATGACTTAAAAAGCAAATTCAGTTGAATAAAATCAGTAATCTACAAAGTAAAGTAAATTAGACTTCTTCACACTGCTTTGTTGTTTGAGTGGTTGTAAATGTGACTGCAGATTGAGAGGTTATAGGTTAGATTCCCTGATCAGATACTATTTGGTTCTTCTAAATTGACATTCCTACTAGTAACTCAGTCTAGATTTGTTCCTAGTGTATGGCACAGACTTTTCACCTAACACTAAAATATTTTTTTATCATACCTGCTGTGGACTGTTGTGAACATAACGAGAAATGAATCTTGTAACAGGATGGCGATGGTACTCCCAATGCTTGGGCACGTAGCTCTCAGGAATTGGTGTCAGCTGAGCTGGCCCAATGAACACATTGGTGTAAAACAAAATCAGGCTAACAGGAATAAAGCCTACCATAAGGTAGTAGTGAAACATGTCCTTAAATTTATGCCATTGCCATCTGAAAAATAAAGAAATCACTCTTGATTAACATATTATCTTTGTTTACTTTTATTACAGTAAACCACCACGATGCTGGTTAGAAACTGTTTTTAACGCTTTAAAATATTACATAGAATAATATGCATTCAAATCATAAAACCATCAGATTTTAATAGCACTTTTCATATATGCAGTGATAAGTTTGGTGTAGTTATATGTTTCATTTAACCATTAAAAGGGACATATTTTGTATTAAAAAAGCATTTGATATAATGTAATAATAATGCGTTGTAATCAATACACAAAAATAAGTTTGGTTAGAGTGGTTAGATAATCAGCACTCTGACGACGTACCTTGATGGCTGCAAAGCCATTGTTTTGTGGCCATGAGCGCCATTGAGGATATTGCTAGTAGTAAATTTTAGATTTTGGGCTATATACGGTGTCTTTGTGTGATTTTTAATCACATTTATGCCGATAGATCGGCCTAAAGCACTCCAAGACACCATTTTACTATTTTGACTGCTTTGACAGTCAGTCTGAGTCTGTTATATCCTGACATTTATGTAGACAGTCAAAATGAAAATGACAAATTGTCAATACAAAATGTCAACATGACACAAAAGGGTTTCATTATAAATGCGATGATGTTTTTTGATTAATAAAGATACAAGAATTCATATTGAATTTTTTTTTTAAATTAATATTATTCATTAATGCAATAAAATAATTAGACCGTATTTTTTTTTACTTTTCATAGTATTACCGTGATGTTGAGCAATATTATAAATATACCAATGCCAATTACAGGCTTGATGTTACGTATCAATATCAATTTTTAATAATATCATTTATTGGTATGTAATATATGTACAAATGTATTTTATTATTCATAAGAGCTATATAATTATATTTAGATAAGCGTACAAATGATAGGTAAACAAATTTATTTTTGTACATTTATTGTTTACTATGTACATACAATTTAAAAGTGGGAGTTTTGAACGTAGTTTCTGCAGATAAATAATATACATAGGTACAAATAGAGTAGACGAGCTATAAGTTCGTATGTAATCGCTTTCATCATTATACTAGTACGATCTATTAGTTGAAATATAATTGAACTATTAGTAAAAGTATCATTAGAGATATTTTTAATAATAATAATTGATGATTTTTGGCATAATTTATTTTTCTACCACTTACGATTACAATCTTTTCATAAAGTTGATTTTGTTTGAACATTTTATTATATTTATCACGCCTTTTAAATAAAAAATATATACGTACACAGCGAATGAGTTGATGATGAATCTATGCTTTATTAATATTCTCAGAACGTAAATCATATGTGGAATATAGAAACGACTCTACCCCAAATTAAATTTTTATTTGCAATAGTGATAACATTTACAAATTATTACATAAATGGTTTTCACATATTAATACACAAAAATAATCGCACCTGTTGATACTTTTTTAACAAAAGTAAAAACAATGCGCGGAAATATTGATTTTTCCACGGAGCATCTTTGAGGGCGTGCGTAGACTGATAAGCTATAGGCACGACACCCACTCACAACCTTTTGTGATACGCAGTAAATTCAATTCACGCCAAAATAATATTTATTACTCATTTAACATATTATTCCATAGTACCGATTAGTGAACTTAGTCTAAGTTAAAACAATATGATTTTTACACTTGGTTGACATGGAAGAACTCCTTCAGGATATTTTTAAAGAAGCTACAGGACCGAAGCTTAGTAATCTCAAGAAATCATGCCAAGAAGCTTTAGGTGAGTCTTAAAGTTACAAACCTCCTTGAAATGTACTTCCGGTAATTCTATGCGCTAAAATTAAAACAGATGTTTCGTCGACAAAATGCAACCCAGCGAATTTAAATTAAAGTTAATGCATCCATTTTGCAAATTTGTCAATTTGATCGTCGTCAATTTGATGTCTCGGTATGTTATGAAACTTACATAAATACCAAGTGTTTTTCTTGTTTTCAATTACTAAATCAGTGACTTTTCTGAAGTTTATATTACCGATTTTTAAGTTTTACAATACGGATAAGTACTTTAAACTTTAAGTATTGAAAAAAGAGCCCTGCGTAAGTATAGTCGGAAGCTTTCAAAGTAACAAAAAATCCTCTTGTAAAAGTATCTATACATTTACTATTATAACATGGAGTATTTACTTAGGTACTTGTTATATAAATTGTTATGACACCTTAAATCATATTTAAAGATTTAAACCTTCATTTTGGTGCATCCCAATCGAAAAATCATTGATTTAATGTGATGATCGTTTTCGGATAATAAAAGACGGAAAATAAACGCTAACCTTCAATATATTTTTATTTAATATGCACATCGTACTGGTAAAATTAATATTAATTATTATCAAATGTCCCTTTTTTTCAAACTTAACTTACAAAGGGCATTTAATAAATGTAAAGTGACTATGAAAGCAACCAAAACGTGAATTGTCTGTCTGATTCCATTGGATAGCGTAAGGATAATTGCGTTTTATTAATTAAATAGGTTCTACACATTTCACCTGATCAAGATTGAAGAAATATTTGACCTATTCGAGTAACCAGTAGTTTGCATATCTGACTACTAAACCGGGGGTCATAGGTTTGAATCTCTCTCATAATAAACGTTTGTGTGATGTTTTTTTCGTTTTGTGTCTGAGGTTAAAAAAGCATAATAACTATATATTTATACAGTTTTATATATAGTTATTTTTATACTTATTTATACAGTTATGTAGTTGTTAATATAGTCATTTATATGACATATATGTAGATATATGAAACTTACAATAATGTATGTATAATTATATAATAATTAAACCCAGGACCTCCGGATCGGCAGTCGCACTTGAAACCAGCCCGACCAACACGGCAGTCAAAGTAAAAAACAATAATTCAGTTTGTTATTTGTTATTAATGGTTATCTATGTTTCAGAGGTGCTATGTCTGCAAGAGAGCAGCCCGCGGCGGCCCGCTTACGAGCTCCGGCGCGTTTGCTTGCAACCCTTGCAGATCGCGCTCGAGACCAAACGACCGAAGCTGGTCGCTTACGCTCTCCAGGGGTTTCATGTAGGTTACCTCTATTTGTGTAGAATATTTGTAGTTCTCGTAGTATCGAATTCTAAATATATCTATCCTTACAGACCTACCGTGTTTGTTGTACCATCATCCCTATGTACATATAAGAGGTTTTTTTTAAATATTCCTTCTTTGACACTTATCACTCTCTACCCATCCCGTAAGGGAACTGGCATATATAATAATAATAATAGCCGTAAAATTCAAGGCTGTAAGAATAATATAACACGAGTTATTATTTGTCATTAAAAAATTTGGGGGCTTCATTTAATAAGTAAAAATTATTAATATTATTAATATTATATTAACGTGGGAGTGTTCTACACTCCTCTGCCTACCTCTTCGGGGATTACAGGCGTGATGTTACGTTTTTTTTTTTATTAATATTTCAAATATGCACTGACTTGCAATCAGGTTGTTAGATTAATAATTCTGATGCACTAAAGAAATTAAAGTTTATTAAGGTCTCCTTAAACTAGACATTGTAGCTATCTAAGGTTTTTTAGTTTTTTTTAGTACATACTCATATGGTCGAAATTCGAACCGAACTTTTATAGTGGAAATTCGAATCGAAGACAATTTGATCAGCAGTCAAAAGAGTTTACATATAAAGGTACATAAATATTTTTACGCCAGGTACCTCACGGGGTAGGCTGAACGTACCGTGTTCCAAATATCTCAATCTTTACATACCTACCGCGCTTCTACAGCAGTTTTATAGTTTACAATTTTTCCTTAAACATGTTGACATTTTAGTAGCCATTATTCTAATAACGTTACGATTCACTTGGTCACAAGCCACCCGCGGAGGTCTTATGTACCGGTTTTCGCTGTCCTGCTTCATTGAACCACTGTTGGTAATTTATGCGTATTTTAAAACATGTGATATTTCTAATACAGAATAATCATTAAGTGTTTCATCAATATAAATAATGGCACAAAGCGCGTATTTCATTAATTATTAACGCAGTAATGGACCGTGCCGCTGTCCCAGGAGTATCCCAAACGACAATTTGCAAATATAATGTATAACTACCTACACAATGGAACGTTAGTAGGTAACGCAATTGTCCAGCTCGATATGAACAAAACAAAGTAATTATCTACTCATAATGTACTCATTTGAAAATGTATTTTTATAATGACAAGAAGATAACATGTTAAACATTAACAAAAAAAACCTATTATTTGCTTTAATAAAAAAACGACTGGCTGTTTGTTATTTTACATAATTATGATGAGTTGGGTAAAACAGGCACATAGATGGCGTTGTATACAAAAATTAAAATTGATGAACTTATAATATTTTGGCAAACATCTAATTTTCTACATACAAATATACCTTACCTCGGTAGTGTCGATCGATAATTTGATTCAATATTTAGACATATTAAAGGGTAACTGCTGTGTGCTTACATTTTCCAATACACCCGTAATGAAATCATCCGGGCGATGAAATTTCTCGACGTCCCTTGAATGTAATTCCGTGCCGCTAAGCCGTACATAATCAATAACGCTATACTTACACTATTTTAACTCTTAATGTACTTATATTCTTTTACCGGCAGTTTAACAATCGTGACGATGTCTATAATATATTACACAGATTGGATATCACTTCATCCTATATGTATTTTCTTTCACTTAAAACTGTGGTACCTTTCTTAATTTTAATACATGAAGCTATTTAAATTCCAAAGCCCCTAATTTTTTATCTTGCTATGATCAAATTAGATTTTATTTTTTCAATTTTGTATGTCCGTATATTTAAAAAAAGGTAAACATTTAAAGAAATCATAAATCGATATTCTCATTAGGGGACAATCGATATGGTCTAAGGGCGTTAAGCCAATCGAGACCAGAATAATAATTGAAATAAGTATATTACAACTATTATGAATTGAATCTTATATAAAAAAAACACAATGCTGGTCATACTTTAATTCAATTGATTATAATAAATGTATAACCAGAATATTGTCTAGGAACCGAGCTGTAGGAAAAACATAATAATATTACGTTTGATATTTTGCCCAGAGCAGATATGAAACAATAGTCAAAGCATGTCCACTGCTGGACATACGAGTAGGCCTCCATCACAGTCCTCGTCTTGTCGCATACAGCATTACAACATAAAAAATATTGATAGCATTTTCTGTATAATTCAAGGCCGACAACATTCAAACAATTCTGTAAACGTAACGTAGCATCACGCCTGAAATCCCCGCCGAGGTAGGTAGAGGAATGTAGAACCCTCCCACGTTTCACCAGTTACGTTTACCACCCA
>DWDU01001634.1:0-14226 GCA_018245575.1 Jemadia suekentonmiller
CTAGTACACTCCTTTCACCAGTTACGTGGACGACTCACTGTGGAATAGGGTGTAATAATATTTATACGCCGATAACATACACGGGCACAAATACAAACTCAAGGCTACTACCAAAACTTTCTACTAGAAAATCCAAATTCTAAAAATCGAATAATACGAGTACCACGAATTTAAACCCAGGACTGCTCGACCAGCACTCGATTGCAACCACCAGACCAATGAAGCAACCAATAAATTATTTTTTATTTTTTTTCTAATTTATTCTTGGAGGAGGCGCGGCAGGTCTGCGAAGAAACAGATATTTGGCACTCGATGCTCTCTGGCTACCCCGTAAGGAACTCGGTGTGAAGATATGTATGTATGTAACAATTTAATAGGCCCATTGGACCATTGGTTGGCAATCTGACTGGTGGTCCGTGAGTTATAGGTTCGAATCTCACTCCAAATAAGATTAATGTAATAATAACTAACACATTTTTTGTATTTGGGTGTGAAGTTATATTTATTAGCGAGTAAACATAATTGTAATATTAATTTGCACTTTATCACCTGTGGTTGCCAAAGCTCAAATTCCGTTTAATTGGCATCGATTGGGTGTGTGAAGGTGTTTCATATTATTATTATTACGGTAAAGTAATATAATGATAGTCATTTCAGGATTGCAAGTTCTCACTATGAATTGATCTAAAGCATAGAATTGATTCGACAAATCTGTAATAAATTAGCGACTTAATTATCCTTAACTAACAAAACAGAGTTTTTGCTCTCAAAATTGCTGAGATTTTTTTTGTACTTCGCCAAACGGCAACACAAGTGTAATCTCTCATTAAAATTAAACATGTGAGGCGCGACCTCGAAGTAAAACGGACGAACTGGGTTAATTTTCACGCATCATTACCGCTCTTAGAGTGAAGTTTATAGTGACTTGTAATTTACGGACTTGTTGGCCAAAGCGATTAAGTTGATCTTTGAAAACACAAAAGGTACCTATTATAGTACATCTTTCAGAATAAAAATTACTAAATAATATTTTACGATGAAGTGGATAAAAAATTGTACCGAATGTCAACCAGTTGCGCTCATCGGACAACGAGTAGTAAATTATTGAATTTTGCCGTTCACATATTACTTAAGAGAACGTTCCAATGAAACTAGTGCGAATAACTAAGTACAAATAATATAAAACCAATGTAATCCTTGGCGCGTTCATATACATACGTAATAGCTGTGGTTGATTCGAGCTTATATGTGACTTTAAGTGTTATCTTATTCGACGAGCACCGTCGTTATTACAATACTTAGAACTGTGTTTTATAGTACAAATAAAACTAAGCGTAGCTCCGCAAAGGTAGAATAACACAACCGTGCAATGAACTGGACTGCTACCCTTTCTATAAATTATAAGAAAATTATTAATAACTACGTTTATCTTTGTTTCCGGCATATTTCAGGCGCAGTGTTATCACACACATCACGGAACAGTCGTGTATACGATCGTAAGGAACACAAGGAAAAGCTCGACTTTATTATTTAAAAATAATTTCCTTACGAAGGCAAATTTTTATACAGAAACGAGGTGAGATGCTTTCCGAAATTTGTAAAACACATAATTGTATGAAGGCTTCTATATATAATATTTTCGGTAACCAAAAAATATACTTATAACAAATTTAACTAGTTCTAGCATTACCGCAATAATTCAAAAAATATAGATGATTTGGTTAACTCACTGTATAATGTTTGCACGAAATTTTTCACACATTCCTTTGTGTGACAATGTAACATAGACAAACATAAATCTTAAATACATCATTCTATATTAATTTCTCCGCCTGTCTACAACGAGATTAATTTCCCATGACAAGCACGAGTTTCTTCCTGCAGCGGCTGACCGGGGTCTATTTCATGAAGCATGTTAATGAAGACGGTCCTACCTGTCCCTTTTGTTAGATGCCTTTGTACCTAATACTTGATTGAGCCGTCCATTGGTTAGTGAGTCAAAAGTATACATTTATTTGTATATATGTAGTTTATCAGTCCTGTGGTACCTACCATCACGTCGGCTTCGCTATTTTGAAATCAGACGTCCGTTTGCAGACATGTTTCAAAATGTATACATAGCTAATAATGATGTGTAGAAGCATGGGAACGCTAAAACTTATGCAAAACCTGACGAAGACTGACGCACCTTGATCTTCAGATCTCCTTAAATCTGTAACTTTTAACGGCTATGTACGAGCATTACAAATATTAGTTATAATATTAGACAGTTTTCTAAGAACACAACATTATTTTTATGTACTAGTACATTCGTACGTAAACTAATTTCCAGACTTGTACGCTTCTGGCGAAATACTCCTTTCAAATGTCTCTGAACAAGATAAAAACAAAATTAAAAAAACACAAGAAGAACTATCCTTTAATATATTCAAAACACATTTTATGTATCCAACAACTGAGTGGAGCACACAAACATGGGCAAGGTAAGTTTGATGTAACAAGTAATCTCTTTAGTAGTTTGGAGGTCGACGAAGATAAGAAAGGTTCGCATTAAGTTCGCGTCGGTCGTTAGGCTCTCAAAAGGTTTTTATATAGCGGCGAGATTTGATGCGAAACGGGTATCTGATGCCGACTAGCGCCTTTGTTGAGGGACCTTACTATTATAGGAAATCGATCGCTGGATATAATTCGTGTCAATAGGTATTTTATTTAAGTACGCCCAAATGTATGAACCCAAAACCGTTTCTGTTATATTATATCGGCGAGCGCACGTGTAGCAGGAGACTGACAAAGGTACAAGAAGCATATCGGGATCGTAACCATAGAAATATTCGGCACTGGGTGCTCTGAGCCTACTCTTTAAGAAACAATTGTGAATTTGTTTAGAAAATGAACGTTTTATTGTTAAGGATTATTTAATAGCGTACTATTTAAAGACAAATTGAAATTAACATTACAAATTAGATAATCCGTTAAGTGTATATAATCAAATATATCATTCTTAAAAAAAGAATAAAACACAGAAAATTGGAATTTAAAAAATATAAACAAGATTTATAAAGAAAGACAGGGCACGATGGCGCTGATGGGCTGAATGGCAATGTCCAGCAGTGGACTGAGTGGATGGTAATGACGATATAAAGAAAGAGAAAAATGGAAACAAATATTCAAAGTACTTTCATTTTGCACCGAAAAATATCTCACCAAATTACAATAGTTACAATTACTATACATACAATATCTAGGAAAATGTTGTTATTAAACTATTATTTACATCAAGTGGCGGTACTGACTGTACGACGTGACCACGAGGCCCATGGACGAGAGCCAGATTTCCGATTTTTAGCGTCACATGATTCAACCCCAATTAAAATTATTTTACGGACAATTTCTTCGATGTATAATCTTGTTAATAAGTGCGCGTAGAAAGTCCGCGCAAGGAAATAGTTTCGCTGAGAATGAAGAATTAACGTTAAATTTCAACCGTATTTTGCTTATACTCGTATGACTCATATTGTGTATTGTTTGTAAATCTATACAGTAGACACAAAGCTCGAAATATATTTCATAGCTCTTATAATAACGCTCATGACGCATTGTGGCAAACATAAAAACCGCACTGATAACTTCCAGTCGTATTGGACCCCACACTGTATTTTGAGTAAAGAAAATGTACAAATAAGACACAGATTCCAGGTGTGAAATATTAACCTGCTAAATAAGTTAGAGATCGATTATAAATATGTGTGACTGAAATATGAATGTAAGCAATGAACCGTGTCAAGCAAGAGGCTCAATAATTAGCATTCAAAAGAAAATAGGTTATATGATATGACAGATCAATACAATTTTTCTTTCTATTGCAATAAAAAAATGTTACAAAGCTGCCGTGTGGAGTTAAAGTACAGTCACTAGAATAATGATGGAATATTTTTAATTTTATACCTTTATTTCATTGATATATATTTTCTCGATTCGCATAAGACGCTTTTGTAGACATACGATTTAAATCCTCTCTAACCCGATATTCAAATGCTAACTAACGCCGAGCCGCGTGGGGAGGCGAATCCCAAATAACTACTCGTACTCAGAGGTAAGGAGATTAACTTTAATATTTTAGAATTGAGAACACTTCGCGTTGAGATTAGCATTTTATTGAACATTGGTTAGCACCTCGTAGCAGCTTCGCCAGACAACATCGGTGTACTAAAATACTAGAATTAGTTTATAGTTTCGTTTCACACGGCGCGGCGGTAAGTAGGTCAGTCTCCCTGAGATTACCTCTCGACTCGTAGGATTACTCTTAACCGCGGAAAAGTCCGCCACTCCAGGGTGGCTGGAGCCGCCGAAAGTATGTCTGATTCCGGGATTATTAGGCAAGTTACGTAATTTATTGTTGGATAAAAAATGGATAAATATATTTATGTACGGACGCATAAGTTAAATTTCGTTAGCGTAATTGAGGTAAACAATTTTTTATACATTTGAAGTAATCAGATCCAAGCGATGAAAATAAAACATTAAATTACCTATTTTTAAATAATTTAACATTTACCTACAGTTCCTTGTCACCTATAAGCCATTTTACTATGCCAATGCTGAACACGGCCTCCTCGCAGAATAAAAACCGTTACGAGCGCAGCCGCCGCCGGCCACGCTCGCGGCATATTGACATCAGTGTACAAGTTTGAACTTTATCTTTAACCTTTAATTTCACAAATAAGCGCAATTCCACTATCATGCAAGAATAATTGTAATATTTAGAATGCAAAACCAACTATGTAAATTTTTACGTGTTACATTCAAACACATGAGTACCTACAAGTAATCGTCTAGAGCGCAATGATTTTAGACAAAATATACATTATTGTATTGTGTCAAGATTATCCTATTCTATTAAGTATTCAGTATTATTACTATTCGGTTACATTTGTTCTCCAACCCCGTTAGGGTCACCACCTCACACAGCGCTCGGTTCCCGTAATCGTGGCTTCGTCCTCGATGAGAACTTTCATTTCTTTTGTACTCGTATATCCCACAGGATTTTCTCAAATCCCTCTTTAGCGGTCGCCAAGTCTGTCGGAGACACTCCGCAGCTACCTTTATTTCTGTTTAATCATTTGTACATATAATGCTTATGTTACACAAGCACAGTTCTTTAATTTCGTAAATATTTTCTGCAGCTCTCTTGCGTATAAAATTATTATTAACGTAATATTTTTAAGAATATAAAATACTTCCTTATAAAGCCTTTGACCGCCTCGTTGGTCAAGTGATTGCAAGTGTGACTGCTGATCGAGACGACCTCGGTTCGATTCCACGTCGGGTAGAGGTACTTTTGGAGTTTTCTAACTTAGATTCGCTAGTCGTAGTTTCTAGCAGTGGTTCGGAGCCTGGATTTGTGCCAAATGTATGGCAATAATTCACTACCTATTCCGTGGTGGTACGTGAATCTAACTGATGAAACAATAGTGTACTACGCTCCTCTGTCCACATCTACGGGGATAAAAGGCGTAAAGTTTATAAAATAAAATCAGTTTCACGACACGACTCTTGACCATGTGATTACAAATAAAGTACAGCACTTGGTATGGTAACCGAACTTCTAATAAATTATGCCTACAATCCCCGAAGAGGTAGGTAGGGGACTACATATATTATACACCTATTGATTTGTATATACTCATAAAATATTTATATTTTATCTACACACAGACACGGAACAAATACTTATGCTCATGATACAATTATTTATCCCGGGTAGAGTTGGAACGGCCAGTCAATGCAACATGTAAATGTAACAAACGGAGGCTGTCGTTTGCTACCAGGCTCGGGTCTCCTCTCGCACTAGAAGACGCTCACACCTCTCGTGCTGATTGGTGGCTATACGATTTATTGGCTAACCCTCCTGGCGGAAGGGTCTAAGCCCCTGAAAGCTGCCGCCGAGGCCTAATGACGGCCGCCCGGCGATAACAACGGGCCCGAGAGCTCAGGAACTTACAAACCTTCGTTAATTTCCCACTGGCAACCGATGTGCTGTGTAGATTATGCAGATTTTTTGTACTATGCAAATTGTCCAGAAGTTATATCCATTAGTGACATTAAGAAGAATACAGACACGTCCTCACGTCCTACAAATAATGAAAATTGTTATTTGTTCGCTTCAGTAGTTCATTTTAATATTGATGTTTAAAAGGTACCGAGCCAATTGATTTTATAAGAAATGTTCATAAATTTAAGATAAAAAAAAACCTAACATCACGCCTGTAATCCCCGAAGAGGTAGGCAAATTTAAGATAATTAAAAATCTAGTGGGAGTATAGAGCACTCGACTGTTTAATCCAACTCCAAACATTCTAACTTAATTCCAGGGTCAAGCACTTTTGATATTTTTATACGTATCCTTTTCAAAATGCTGGAAAGGATGGATGCCTTCTATCGTGTTTCAACGGAGCAATATAAATATTGCACAATTGGCAATTATGCTTAGTAACAGATGATTTAGAAGTATTAGGCATTATAGTTACACTAGGTCCGGTACAGACCCGACACGCTTCTTTCAAATTCATCATCAATCAATACAGAGAAACGTAAGACATGCACGTATATTCCTTTAACTATTCCATCAACATGGCATATAAAATATGTATGTTCATAAAATTAAAACATCAGTTGACATGGCACTTGTAAGTGTTACTCGTAGATATCGAAGTGGAGGTACGAGCGGGCGCGCGGCTCCGAGCGGCTCCGAGCGGCTCCGAGCGGCTCCGAGCGGCTCCGGCGCGGACACGTACACACATCCGTCACGTTTTTCATAAACGCGCGCGACGCAATAAAGACGCGCCAAAACCGTGACGACGCGTCGTTAAGCGCCGATACCCTCGCGTGCTCCAACACGGCTCGTTCGAGGCACTCGTACCTTCTACAGAGATTACAACGCAATTGGATCAACTCATCTTTATTGATCGCGAAATTACCCTCATGAATTTTTTGACAATTGTTAGCCATGTGCTCATTTTTCAATATGTAGTATTCATTTATGCTATAACTGTGAGCTCATCTAAGATAAACTCTTGGTTTAAAAGTAGCTCTCTCTAAACATCATGTCAAAATGTACACCCTCACCATCATCGACGTAATAATAACCCTATTATTGTTTCACTGTTGGACGTAGCTTTCCTTTCAGAATGAAGCCCATTAAAGAGAAAACTAAAGGTCTCCTGCAGAGCCCAGGGCAGGTCGACAGAATTCACACATTCTGTAGAGAATAAAATACATTTACACCCCGACAGTCAGATAACCCACAATTCACTATTTTTGCTATTTGCTGCTTAGTTAAGCAGAATTATGTACTCAAAGTAAAAGTTATGATGTATATATGTAAGTGCAGATTTTAATGTAAACTTGAATACAAAGCTAATACAATCAGCTGCAGACATAACAAATAATTAGACGTCAGCTTAACTTGAGTGCAATGAGCTACGCTTAAAATAAATTACTTATAATTTGATTTTCTTATTCATGTGAATCGTAAACGAACGAAGCTCAAGTGTACTCAACGCTTTACGTCTCATAAGGTGAGAATGGATGGTGTTCCACTTAAACCGACACGTAACTATGTAAATCGTAATGCACGAGCCGCGAGGTCATCACACCCCCCCAATCCACTACCACACCTGGCTCCGCCGACGAGATCCGCAAACTTATTGAAACGTCGCCAAATCCACTTAGTTTTATGACGTGGAAAATGCGATATGGCGATGAAGCGCGCCATATTCGCCGTTGCCATGGCAACGGGGCGCCACGCGGCGAGTCCGTAATACGTAAGACATGGTTCAGCTGGTTTTGATAAACATAATAATCTGACTGCTCTTGTCCCTATAGTTTATACAAATATATATCAGAACTGGAATTACACATGTCTTACTTAAAGATATAGGCTGAAGGACAGTCAGAAATCCTCTAACACCGACGTGCGAGTACTGAGTCAGCGATGAATGTCGAAAAAACAGGTTAGATCGGAAATGTCGGAATATTTGGCGGTCCATGCTCCCTGCGTACCACACGTGGACAGCTGGTAACACAGGCGACCCGCCGTTGACTGAGCTATGTATACTTATTCGTACTTATACGATTCGGGTAGAACAATAATAGCTAAATTCAAACATACTGATACACAACTATGTATATAAATAAAATGGTAGAGGTCTGACGTTGTTCGCTCGTCACGCGGTGCTGGCACTACTACTGGATCGATCTGGTGGCATTTTTTTTTACATTTACTTCTTAGATACTTGGTTCTTATCTGAAAAAATGTTCCACACACACCTACATATAACATCACGCTTGTAATTTCTGAAAAGGCAGACAGAGGATAATAGTACACTCCCACGTTTCACCAGTTATGTTTACGTATTGGAATAGGGCCTTATTCGCTACGACCAAACGCCAAGTAACGCGGCGCGTTACAATACTTTCGCGCCACGTTGCTTGCGCGTTTGGTCATAGCGAATAAGACCCCAGGCGGTGAGTTTATTGCCATACATCGGGCATAATTCCGATATGTTTATCTAGCATTAAATTATTGAAGTTTAAGGAAATATAAATATTCGTGGTTTTTAAGATTAGCAAAACATAATAATATGTTACCTAGAATATTTTTTGTTTCCTTCTCTGTACATAATATATATTTTATTATTGTTGAAATCATAACGCAAAGTCGCAGTTATCAGCTAATACATAATATTGAAACAAAATTGAAAAAATTCCGGTGTTTTGTTACACTTTAGTTTACCTAATTGGCCTCATTGGTCGTGTTACTAGCAAGGGCGTCAGCTCATCAGGAGGTCCTGGGTTCTAATCCCGGGTCGGGTACGATAAGGGTGAAACGTGGGAGTGTACTACAGTGCTCTGCCTAACTCTTCGGGGATTACAGGCGTGTTATTACATTTGCCTTTGGTCCAGTCTCGTATATTTACAAACCTGTATAACGAACCTAAAACTGCAAAGGTCGATCCGAAGCCATTTGTCACACATCCGGGGGCACACTGAATGTAACGCCACGCCTTATATAAGAAACAATTAAGACGCGAACAGTTGCCGAGAAATCAAATAAAGCACCCATTGTCTACGAGTCCCATTTCTTAATGGACCTACTCTCGGACAAAACTTACTTTGACAATCCGCGGAATATTAACAAAGAGCGGATAAGTTTAAAAATAAATGGTGTTTTTTTCAGGCCTTTCAGTTTTAACTGTTATAGACCTTTATGTAAAAAAATTGAACTCAATATAGAATGGAGGGAAACTCATAAATTATGCAATAAATAAACAATGCAGAGCAATGATTTTTGGATATTGCAAATATATATTGCGTAATAAGAAATTTAAATAAATGGTAGGCCTACAGTAGTCTACAATAGGCTCACCACTTATTCCATAGTGGGACGTAAACGTAACTGGTGAAACGTGGGAGTGTACTACACTCCTCTATCTACCTCTTCGGGGATAATAGGCGTAATGTTACATTTAAATAAATCCTTAAAGATCCATTTCATTCTCGAGATTGAAATGGATCTTTTTACAAAAGGCACATTGACCATTTAACACCAGATGCCTGAATTTTTTGTTACTTTTAGTAAATACATGAAAAGTAAAGTAAGTAAAAAGTAGAGTAATTCAAGGTAAGCCGCGCGGCGTGTTGGCCACCGTAAAAACCTCCTCCCCACAACCACGTAATTGAAAAACAACCGCGTGTTCCCGCCGCTCCCCGCCTCTATGCAAATGGGAAACACATAAATTTAGTCGAGTTAACGGTGCCTTCCTAATCTTGTAAACTCTGCAATGTGAGTGAATATACATTGAACTCTATATTTCCTGTGGGAGCGATCAAAACGTGCATGCGTGCGTGTCTCACGTGTAATAATTTTATATATATTATAATGTAGAAAACGTTTTGTTTCATCTTTATTGTTATGTTAAACGTACATGTCGTGTTGTTATCACTGCTACAGCGGAGTCGTGCTCATAAGGCACAATTCTTCTATATCTCAAAAAAATATACATACATAATATAAGAACAGAATAACTGTACTGAAATATTGAAATTTTGTAACCGTGCCAATATGATCAAGTTACCGAAATTTTCAAATCAGTGGAAACCGCTGTAAACAAAACATATTGGGATATACCCGCACGTTGAAAGGAGCTACTAGCCAGTGTGTATCTTTAAAAATATCTTAATCTTAATGCTAAATACTTTTAAACACGTTTTATGAGTCTCCCACTGGAATGTACATAACTGAAGCATGATATAATATTAGAAAAACATTAGTTGGTATTTAAAGTTGATTGTAACGTACAAAGCACAATCGTCATCACCGTCAGCACCACGCCGGGCGTGCGCACTGGACGTTGCAGAGTACTCGTAAGATAACAGTTAGGATCCCTTTACTCCCCTTGAGTGTATTGTACAAAGTGCACATCGCGCCGTATGAGCTGAACCAGCTCCGTGCCGCGGCCGCCGTCTCGATCTGCGCCCGCTGTCACGACACGGGTATGGGGCACCGCTGTGTGGCGACACCACAGCTTGTCGGGGAACTTGAATTTCTTGAATTCATTCAATTTCCTTGGCATCTATGACTCTGCTATTGTTTCAATTTATGTAGTTATTACTCGACCCTTTTTATCGTTCCACTGTTCGAGTACGGGTATCCTCCCAGAACGAGAGGACCATAGTCCAGGCCATACTCTTGCCATGTATGCCAAGTGTACCTAAATACGTTTGTTATATCTCACGTCCATGAAGTTTCCTATTTATTAGTGTTGCACTACAAATCAATTCTATTAAATAAATATTGTTATTGCTTTATCATGCCAGAACCCAAAACCCACAGAATACGAACAAAAGTCGATAAAAGCTATGAATCAATAAACAAACCGAAAATAAAGTTTAGGGTGGACAGAGGAGCGTCGTAAATTCACAACGAAAGGGAAATCGGAGCTAAAGTTAAATGGGTTCTAATTTGTGACGGGCTTTGAAACATTCGCTACATTCTACTAAATCCATTCGGGATTGCCTGCATTCGTAATGCGCCTTCGCACAAACAAAGGAAATTACTTAAACGCTTCCAAACGACACAGGCCATTTGCCCAATACGGTTTTGCTGCTTCAACAAACTTTAATCGTCACGTTATCACAACTCTATAATGTAGGTGTTGTTTAGGAACTATGTATCACTATTTAGATACACGATTTATTTTGGTATTTAGATAAAATTAGTCAAATGACGCCAATAATAGCACAGAAGAAAATATTATTTTAATAACAAAAGAACGTTATGTACGAGATAGGAGACATGACTCAAGGAGATTCCCAATAACTTAGTATCCCGTTGGATGTCACCTATTTTATTAGCGAAGCTGTTATTCGAGTACTTATCTCGTAAGCTTTTTGTAACGCTCATGATCTTCTTGCACTTGAATGTTTTAGTGTATAAAAGACTCATGCCACGCTTTTGGGATATTGCACATGTAATATATAACTGCTTGTTTGACAATAATAGAATAAAAATGTCAGTACTGAGGAATATTAGCATTAATTGTAATGAAAGTGCCACTCGCCTACTCCAGCTACCTCCAAAATACTCCATTACGCTCTTCAAAATTCATCGTATATCGTTTAATTACCGCCCGCGTACAATTCAAATATAAATGTTAATGATGGTGCTCGAGCTTTTTGATCTGCAATCAACACAAAAAGCGTAATTTCCTCCGAAAACTGAGGTTGTCCCACTGTTTTTCGAGAAATAGCCAGCGAAATATGATTTCCGGTACGTTGGCGCTGAATCGCGTGATACACGATGGTGGAATGAAACTCGTCGATACCAACACATGACGAGAATAGAATATAACGTACATATGTATGTTCCGGCACGAGACACCGACACACTCGCGGCCGGTGTTGTCTCTAAAAACATAGCAGACGTCACGCTCTGTTGCTCGCATTTTGTGTTATTCATACAAAAACAATACGACATGTACGATCGCGTGACTATCGATTGTTTTCGTAAGCTACTCGAATTGAAACAGAGCGGAGTACGGCTCGCTTATTTGACGTCTACATACATACATATATGTAATAGAAGATATTGTTATAATAAGCATGATCTTCGCTAGGACGCCTACAGTAATCTCATCACACCCTTTGCAGAGTCCTCCCTGCGACTCTAACCAGACCAGACCATGGCGAGTCTGGCTGTCCATGTCGGATCCACTAAGACAACCAGTTTCACAGATGCATGTGAACATGTCCCCCGAGTGCTCTCTTATCTACGATCGTTGCAATGATGTCATTGCTCAATGTGGACGATCGCGTACAGATGTACGTAGATACGTCACAGTCGTGTGCCACCCACTAAATAAATGTAAATATGATGTATATCAAATTATAGTTTTATATTACTAAATTTACATTACATGTCACTAACTCGTTATTTGAGCGATCATAAGCGCGATATCTGATCAAATGTAATCATGTCCTGCTTATGGAGTGGGTTCAGGCTAAATAGTATTAGATTTTTTACCTTAAAATTACCTCGTGGGATGTACAGATAAGGTAAAGGTTGAGTCGCACGAGAGTACAGCACTCCTCTGCCTTCCAATTCGCGGAAATACTGGAGTAAAGTTACGTTAAACGTAACATCACGCCTGTAATCCCCGAAGAGGTAGGCAGAGGAGTGTAGAACAGTTATATTGTGTAAAGTTACGTTATATTTTGTTATTACAAAGTAATTTGCTGTGATTCAAAATTTATTCGACAGTATATATAATATTCCCTTCAAAATCCTCTGTAACTTATTAAAATCAACAGTGGGGCAAAAAGTAAAAATTTCAGCAAAAACCAACAGAGCGGATGTGACGCGCTCCCTCGTTTACATTACGTATTGAACTTAAGAAAGTAATCTCTCACGTAGACGCGCCCCTTATTGACAAAACGTGTCTTTTCCTACGCGGAAATATTAAAAATAATCCGTGTTGTGACAAACCCCTCTGAGCAAATCGCAAAGGATTCAGCACAGTGCACATAAAAGGCTCCAGTACTACGAGGTGACGTTGTCTACGTGGTCCGAGGGCCCGCACGCACTTCAACCGTACGTGAAGCTACCACTACACCGGTCGGTTACAAAACTGATATTGTCACAATGTCTACCGCGTGGTAAACAAATACATTAAAAACTTACACGAATTATTTGCATTTGAAATGCGTTCGTATGATCAAGATCCATGGATTTTAGTAGATCGAAATATGTATATTAACAAAATCAAAGAAAATGTGAACATTATCTATTTCTCATTTTATGTGGACTTAATACTCTGTACTAGTATACCCAGGCCTCACCCCACGCCCTCCTGTTTTCACGACAGTATGCGGCAACACATACAGTCGTCCTTCCCGGGATCGCTGGCTGAGCGGTTCGAGCTCCCACTCTGGCCGCTCGCAACCCTGGAAGCCTCCTTTTAGCCGCCTCTTACGACAGTCAGGAGATACCGTAGCTCGTATTCTGGTCCCGAGCTACAGATAAAGCAGCCTATAAAATAATATTACATATCAATATTTACATACGCACTCACTGAATTTAAATGATACGGAATATGCGGCACGTTTCGTATTTTTAGTTATCAACTGTTTTCCAATTGTGTTTCTAGGAAGATTTTTTTTTAACAAACAACAAATATTCAATATAATGTACATATGTATCTTATATTAAATATTTTGGGGAGAAAATCCATATAAGTCCGACATTGGAACTCTGAAAGGTTTAGTGATAATGATCCGTACACTGTAATACTCTAGCGCCGGCACTTCGCGGCCTGCCTAGGCACTAAATAACTACATGACCTACTTAACGATGGACAGCAGCATAGGTAGTGCGAGAAGCTGTGCTCTGCGATCCCCAATCCGCTTGCTTAGCGTGGGGATTGTGGGAATAACCCCTCAGGGGAAGCCTATGTTCAACAGTGGACTGCAATAGGCTGATGATGACGATGATGACACTGTAATAAAATTTACTTTAAGACGTCTTATTACCTACACATATAGAAATTGAGCTTTTAATACAAATTATTATTCACATAACGTTTTTGTAAGTTTGACTGCCTCGTTGGTCGTGTTGGTTGCAAGTGCGACTGCCGATCGGGAGGTCCTGGGCTCGATTCCCGGGTCGGG
>DWDU01001635.1:0-14222 GCA_018245575.1 Jemadia suekentonmiller
AGAAACTTCGTTCGGATTATAGTTTTTCATTTGCAACAATACCTCTGGCATCGAGCTGGCATCGCGAAGATTTTCACTGGAGCGGTAGCGCACCGGCGCCCACCAGTCGTCGGCGTTGCCGTTGCTACGGCGCGGGCACCTCCTGCCGAGACGAGACACAAAATTACCTTCTAATTTATGAAACGAGACGACACGTGCAGACGGTGAACTCACAAATATACCGTCCGCACTCGTAAACAGGCCAATTACGGTCTCTATACAGCCTTATCAAGTAGATCGCATGAAATATTAAATTAACGATGTCTATTCATTGTAGGTTCGATTATCTCATGTGGAGTTTAAGCGCGCGATTTTGTTTATGTTGGTTTAAGTTATGTAGCCGCGGTGCGGGCGATCACGTTCTTCTTCGAAAATTATATAAATAGTATCACCACAATTATCAAGACAAATACAGACAATTGTCAGTTTGTATCATATCAATAACTCATCCATTAATAACAGAGCATAGATCCAACGAACGGACAGACAAGTTTACTGCTATGATATTCTTATATATGATGTACATAATGATAGGTCGAAAAGGTAAGCCCATTACCGTGACTCCGATAAATCGTGTGGGAGGTGTATTGAAATTAGATAAAAGAAGTCTTACGAAAATCAAACCAAATTGTACAAAATCACCTTTCATTAAATCTGCGTATACCTATAACAAATTAGTGCAATCAAAATGTCTGTCTGCGTATTCAAAATTGATCACCGCGGTTATAACATATTATTAACATAAAATGTTGCATACGAGTATGTCCGTCTAAACAGGTTTGTTCATTTATCAACCTTATTTTATGTAACTGTAAATATACATTAAAATTATATGAAACCCGGGGAACGCGCAACTCTCAGACCTACGTCACATTACACCTTAGAGTAATAAACATTTTAATAATCGCTGTACGAACTAAACGATTCTTTTATAAAAGTAGGTGTGTTCTTATAAAGAAGCTCTGGAGCTCCGTGCTGCATTAAATATTGTCTAAGAAAAGAGAGCTCTACTTCACAGCGTGTCGCATGGTTGCCATTGGATTTATTAATATTATTTACTTCCACTCTCAAATCAAGGTAACAACCAATTTTTAAGCATGACTGCAATACGAATGAATTATTAATAAACCCGGTCAACGAAGCTTCCGCACAGCCCATGAGGATAAAGCAGTCGGATGGCCCACGGGCCAGATCCTCCGCTTCTTGTACGTAAGGACGTGGCATCATATCATTTTCTATACACTGGCACCACAGCCACAGAGTAGTAAACTTAAGATTATTTCATGAGAATAATTTGTCGAAAGTCATTATTTGTTGACGACTCTAATCTTTTGCGCCTTTCTTTCCACCACGATATACAGACATAGTCGGCGGCATAAGTCAGTTAATAAACTCTGTAGCCAAGAGCAATTTGTCTGTCTGATAACATATTGAATTAAATCTGTGTACAAAATAACTAACGAGTCCTTGTCTGAAGTTGTTATTTCTCCTCGTAATTTAGTCTCATATTTTGATATTAGACGCATGTTTTTGTAATAGGAAAATAAGGCTTACATAACAATTTGATGAGTGTTTTTTTACAATCGTATTCTTATTGTCAATCCGTCTGCCGCTCTATCCTCCAGTAGCATCATTAATATGAAAATTTTATTGGCGTCAAATAGAGAAATTTGTGTTGCTTACAAAACATGTTCATTTTTTATGTCCTGTGAATTAGTTATTATTACTAAAATCGGGAAAAAATGTCGCTGAATAATTTCTCACCTGGGCGAGGGGGCGGAGTTGGACTCGTAGCGGGCGAGGCGGCCGCGCTTGCTGGGCTCAAGGCCGAACATAAACGGACTCGACGAGCTGCTGTCGCCCTGCTGCCGAAACATGACATTATTATTCTATTTATTTGCGACAGATCGATTACTGAGTAGGCAGCGAACACAAAGTACCAAGTATCTGTTCCTTACAGACCTGAGGTACTTCTTCTGCAGAATATGATTTTCAATTTAATAAACATACTTAAACACTAAGACATAATTAATTTGACTCTACAAACTAAAATATGACATAAGGTATTGTTTGTAACAGATTTATAAAATATAGTAGATATTATTTGCATACCTCTTCCAAGTCGTTTCGAATGGCGAATGGAAATCGCCTTTCATCAAGACTTAAATCTGCAAGAAAATGTTACACAACATTAGCGATGAAGACAAGGGCAATAGCCATTGCTGTCAAACTCAAAACCTAACATGGGCCAAATAAACAATGCTTGTTCTTGGGAGGGTCGCAAAACGTTTTTTTGGCTTATGACAACTACGTCGACAAAAAAAGGTCAACTACTGTCGACCCTTAAAAAACTTTTGATATGTTTCACCTTCTGACAATGTCGTCGACCAAAAAAAGGTCAACTGTTGTCGCCGACTGAAAAGTTTACATATGTTTCGCCTTCTTACAATGTCGTTGAACAAAAAAATAGGTCAATCCCGTCGACGAACCCTTCCTGGGCCACAAAACGACACCTCTGGCGTACACTACACAATGATAGATAAAATAATTTAAGAAAAAGTTAAAAGTAGAAACCTTTCACGTTCAATATCAAGAAATACAGTGGTAGATGTAACCTTTAGTTTAAAGTATACAAGTTTTACATGGAAACCATTATATGGAAAAAGATAAAATAAGATGACAAACCATCACATCCGAAAGCCCCCCTTTCTTCGTCGCGGGTGTTCCACGGAATCTCGTTGTTCATTGCGTCGCCATAACAACTCGCTGTAGCCTCCTGCTCCTGCTGTGTGAGTGAACGAAACGAAACTCATGAATTCATCTCATTAGAGACATTACCGTTGCAAAGAAAAACCGAAAACTAAACTGATCTAAGCTATAAAAAATACAAAACTAATAACAATATACTGAATATTCATGAAACACTCCAACATTGAATTTGTATATAATGCACGAGCTTGAAGCTAGATTGATTATTAATAAATGACATAATCATTAAAAATATTGAGTAGTCTAAATGGTAACTATTCTAAATTTTCTATTTTTTTCGTAACTAGATGAAAAGTATAGTTTCCAACATTAAATAACTATATGTACAATAATGTAGAATCATTATTATACGTAAACTTTAATATAGACGATATGCACCTGTAACTATATTAACTCTTCAATCACCGCTGGTGTCAATTTGTTGAGGAGCGTTTCATACAATATCTTGTAACAATTCACACTTGGCCATCTGATTCCTAAGTATGCAGAGCCTGTACTATAATGGCCAGACAGTAGGTACATTTGTAATGAAATATTTATAAATGTAATAGTATACAGTGACACAAAACAAACACACGCGTGGTCAACAGATTAGAATACGACCTGGGTGAGAATTAAACACTGCACTAATGGGTCGGACCGAACATCAACACTCGCTTGATTACGAACTCTGATTACAATGAATAACCATGTCAGAGGAAATTAGCCTCTCTTAAACTTCCGATGCTTGTATTTTAAGCCAATAGGGACGTTAAAGTACTCAAGAATTACACTGAGGAAGTTTTGTGCCAGGTGCGTATGAAGTGCCTTAGTAGTTATCGTAAGTCGTGCGCGTGAACCGTCCATACACGTATAATATACGTTAAGTCTTAAGGGAATAATTTCAACTGAGTGATATTTAAAAAATAATTTGTTGACACATTTATTTACTTAATGCTATTAGAGTTAAAGAATTGTTCAGTACATTCAAAGTGACATTGTTGATAAATCAAAATTTATGACACAAATATCCAAGCCGTGGGTATGTAGTCGAAATGTTTAGATATCCTACCAGTCAATTCATCATTTAAAAATAGATCTAAAAATAATTCCAAATAAGATATTAATGTCATAAAATACTGTTACCGGGAAAATTCGAAAAAAACAACCTCCAAATTCAAATTCAAATAACATTTATTCAAAATTGGTTCTTTAGAACACATTTTGTAGGTCAAAATGAATTCCATTAGCAAATAATAGACCATTAGTGATTTTATTATCCTCTACATACAGTACAATAAAGGACTAATTACAAATAATTCCATATTTGTAATGAAAGAAAAAGAATTCCTATTTATTATTTCCGTCGGAATACTTAAACAGCTTTTGCGCAGGAATAATTTGTTTCAGCGAAGAGAAGGGCACTTATATATCGACAATGGGGCTCTTAATCTGCTCATATTATATACGTTTTACTTATAATATAAGACAAAATTTCAAGTACAAAATCAGTAAAATAAAACAATTCAACAAATAAAATTGATTATTTATCTATGTATACTTGTAAAGCATATTATGTTGAACGAGAAATACATGCATGCTCGTATGTGTAATAAATACGTACAGTGGGCGATCGGTTGATATTTTGCAACAGAGGCCTGTCGTAAGGGCGATGGTACTGCATGCACCACGCGATGGGCACGCCAGTGGCGTACGCGAGGATAGAATCAATGCTCAAGCGGACCCATGAACCATCTTTGTTCACCACCTGCGAATTATATTATAGCATCAGATTATTTATATTTAAAATCATACACATTATATAACGTTATCAAGGGCTGTTTCGAAATATGTACCGTTTCTAGTCGCCACTATTCAAAATTCACGAGTTATTTTAAAATACCGATTAAGTTAATTTAAATGCGGCAACAGTAACAAAGTTATAACGATAACAACATAAGGTTTGATAATGGTGACGACCGTGAAAAAATCGCTACTTCCGTCTGAAAAAATCTAGGTTACATTAAAGTTGCGCCTAAAAAAGTTATTTCAATAATGATGATGACGAGGGTAATGATAATAATAATTTACTTTACCTTTCGAATATTTCAAAACATACATATACTCGTACATACATATTGCAACGAAAATTGTTTCATTATAAAACATATAATAACAATTTTCATCACACTGCATCGCTCTAATGAAGTCTAATTTAGAAGCCTTAGCTAATCTGATCAATGTAATAAGACTGAATAAGTGGAAGTGCATACTTCTTCCACAAAAGAAACACTGGCGCCGGGAGGCACGCGCCCTATCTCCTCGGACTGGAGGCTAGGACTTGCGCGGATGCGAAGACCGGCTGTGTCCTCGGCCAGGAAACACTTCAGCTTTGTAGGCTGCACGGGCAGCGCGTTGCCTTGCATACGATGGGCTTGCTCCTCGGAAGGACTTTCCAATACATCTATTGTTAGTTCCTGTAACCATACGTTCTGATATAAAACAGTACAAGCGTAAATATGAAGTACGTGTAATGAATAAAGAGGTACGAGATTCTGAGCATAAGTGATTCAAACAATTGTTCACACAATTACACAAATTTTCTCATAAAACACTAAAGAGCGTTTCGATTCAAAAATTATGTGATACTTTAATTACATGAATTTCATTATTTAACTTTTGGAAATTAGTGTGCTGAAATTTATCCGCAATTGTATTAAAAAAATTCATATGACAAATTGTTCTAGAACAGTAACCTGCTTCGAGGACACATTGTCCAAAGAGCACCGAAATTCATACGATCCGGGTGCTCGCGGCGTCCACGTGGCTATGTAAGTGCCGTCTGGCTGGGCTTGCACGGAAATGCGCTCAGCGGGCACGCGGCCGCCGCTCGCGATAGCGTTGGCGTGCGCGCTCCCGCCGCCCCACACGCCGCTCGCAAAACGGAGTTCCTCGAATGAAAAGTTTTGATAAGCCTGTGAAGACGAAACATATTTTGCCACAGATACATCAAACTCTACTTTGCAAGCTAGCTAATAGAAGATATACTCAAGCCAATCCACCAATTCTTCAATGCAGATCGACGATGTGTTGACATTAGGAATTCCTAAACTGATTAACTAAACATTGGTTAAGCTCGCGTTTTAAATTAAACATTGAAAAACACAGAAAACATACGACACGATTCATGCCGCGTACAAAACTAAACTTGCAAACGAAACAGACATCATAATAGGATAATTCTTGCAAAGTGTAAATGTAAGTGTACTCGTAAATGCGCTCAACTAAGTCCTATAATTTTCAACTTATTATAAAAATATCTCACTAATTGAAGTGAACTCCTCTGTTTATAGATATTTGTCGCAGACTTACTGTATATCAAAAGTTATAATACTGAACAGTGGCTTAGATACCGGAACAAACCCTTATTAATAAATACGTAATTGTGAACTTAAAACGTTTTCAAGTTTTATTACTGGTTTCATTACTTATACAGCACTGAAATTGAATCTGCTATCAATGGATTCATAAAAAGTGTCGATATTCTTTAACTTGATTATCCGCGTCTGCGTTCGCGTTGTCGATATATAAGTGAACACGTTTAGTCCATTACGCGATCGATCGCCTCTCTCTGACTCTGACCCAAATGAATATATGAAAAGTTCTGTTAATGAAAGTCCTGTTAAAACCGGTTAAGACGATAACTTTTGCCACAGAACAGTTGTACAGCACTAATTTTGCTTTTTAATCGATACGCCGCGATAACGATTTTCAATTGCCATTGCCAACAAGTTACAATTGTAACGATAAAGCACAGATATAACGCTTCTTTAAATTTAATTATAATAAGCATTTGATAAAAACTACTGTTGTATGTATTGTAAAATATTGATCTTCTGATGCATATGCATAATATTTATCACAGCATCGTATCTCTATACTTAAAGTTAAATATAAATTATTAAAAGCCGTGTATTATTAGTTTCGACAGAAAATGGTATCTATAATAAACCGAACAGGTAGATTGTGGAGAAACAAAAGTAGGCTAAATTCTTGTTGGACAGCGAAGACTTGATTTGCTTCTTCTGCGTTCAGCTTTCTCTTCAGACATGGACATAATGCTAATGAATTGCAATCGAAAATGATTCACGGGAGGCCTATGTCCAGTACTGAACTGCTATTGGCTGATGACGGTGACGAAGATAATGATAGCGACGATGATGAAAAACAATCCATGATCAAGATGTACCTAAGTTAGATGATTTACGTAAAACAGACTGTTAGTATAATAAATATGTATGTTGAACCAATAAAAGGGCGTTAAAATTGAGAAACGGCGTAGTCCAATGGCTCGGGCAAATAAAAAGTTACATATACAATGCCAATGTTGTAGAACGCAAGTGCCGAAAAGAATCAACAGTCACCTATCTTAATCAAATAGAGCCGATGTATGAAATGATGAACGACGTATGAAAATTATTATATATAATTTATTATTAATTATTATTTATGAATTGAAATATGCCCAGCGGAGAAGGCAGGTAAAAGCTAATATTTATACAGTTCAACCAATAATGCTTCTTTAAAAAAGAGCAATAAAAGAATGAATATGAAAATAATAACAACAACTGTGTTAATAATAAGATCAGATGCCAGTATGACGCGTCCAGTCTAGGCACAGCTACATGCCCTGACCGCCCTTGGGCAGCAACGTAGGCGATGCAACAAGCTGTGCTCTGCGATCCCTAACCAGCATGCCCAGCAGTGGACTGCAATTGCCTAATGATGATGATGACGCCAATGATAATTGATGAATCATTGCAGGTGTGTAGGTACATACATTAGAGGGAGCTTTATTTTTAAACGACAAAAGGATTTTACAAAATGCGTAACTTACAAAATCTCGTACTGCACTTTTGCAGATTCATTCATAACGTTGAATAATACTATATCAGTACGAAAGAGTAAGTGCACTTTCTAACGTCGACTCTTTAAAATTTGCCACCCAATTACAAAGGAGAGTATCTCTCTATTAGTCCGCTATGCATTAACATAAAATGTAGATGCATCTTCAACTCTTCCCCACTCCTCTATTAACTGCGAGTTGTCTCTCATAATGAGATAATTGAAGGCAGTAGTCTATCGCGTTGGCCAAGTGCTGCTGGCGACTGCACAAGCCGTTAAATATAGTACGGAAATCTCTCAATTGTGTAAAGTTAGCACACAATCAAGACACCACAAGTGTTATTTCTATAAGTTTTCTAAGTCTTGGTTTGCGTGACTGGTTGTGTAACATAAAAACCCTTAGTAAGATACTAAAATTTCAACCAACGCCTAGTTTTTCCAGAGGGAAATTCTAATATAATAACAAAGTTTACTTGAAAATTATGGAAATGTTTGTGTAATATTATCTAATTTTTAGCCTCTCTTATCAGGGAAGTATGTAAAGTTTTTTAAAACAAAATGTATTTAATTAACTACTACGTTCGGCGTATAGGTTTTATCGTACTGTATGAAAAGTAAAAATTATATTTATGAGTATCTATGGAATAGGTTGTGAGCTTGTGAGCCTATTGCCATACACCGAGTACACAATCAAAGTCCGAGGCACTCCTAGAACAATATAGGTTAGAAAACCCAATAGTGACCGAACTGGGATTTGAACGGCACGTAAACGTAACTGGTTAACTGTAACGTGAGAGTGCAACTACACTCCTCTGCCTACCTCTTGGGGATTACACGGGTGATGTTACTTTTTTTACATTCATCTACAACAACAAATTAAAGCTAACGTCTAATGATTGTTTTGTTTTCACTGTCTTTCTGTTCAAACGGCACAGAAAACAAAACACACATCACATACCATACAACACTGTAGGTGAGCCCTCAAGACCGAACCAACCAACGAAACTGTGAGTTTCAGATAGTTTAAAGATAAATTGAAAAAGGCAAAATCCGGCACCATTTAAGAGAATGTAGTGTAAGCAGTAGTGCAGATATTTTCACACGTAAGCCTTTTTGCACGGCAAAATGCATATGACTATATGTAATACCGTCTTACTTTAGCGAGCGAGGCGACCGTTATAGAAATATGTCTCTGGATAAACAAATACCGAAAACCAAAACATGGAATGATCACAAATGTTCTTGAAATGTGCCAAATGAAACAACAAATAATTAATAATAATACTGAAACTCACATTGCATAATTAAGACAACACACATGCACTAAAACTAAATCGCAAACTAAAGCGACAGTGAGCGCAGGGAACTTGTTGCGTCAATAGGAGTTCGTAGAAAAGTTCTGAAGCAATCAAAAAAGCAATTCATGGTCAATATCAAAAGCCCGACGTCAGTACCATTTTACGATGGCGCACAGAAAAAGCGAATTTGACAACAAATATTGGCCTCACGGTTCACTTTTAGAAGTTAATTAGAAAAACCATATCGTTCATTTTTCTTCTAGCGTGTATGTAATGCAGTTTCATAAGTTTATAAAAATTCAATAGCGCTCAAATAAAAAACATATGTAATAATTATAAAAACATCTACCTAGAGTTTTAGTTTTTATCATTATTAGTATATAATCATTTAAGCTTTATTTTTTCTTTTCGTAAAACTTCCTAAGGGTACCATATAGAATTATCCTAAATGCAATTTTGGAACTCAACACTCCTAGTGCACGCGAAGAGTATAGGAAAACTTCATGTTCCGAGATTGTACTAAATGCTTAAATTCCAGCAGTGAGATAACAATTGGATACCGTTTCTGTAGCTACTTGCCGCTGTCATGTGGACGTCGCAAGTGTTCTGGCCGAACATCACAAAGGTAGTGCACGGTCGACGATTTGCAAAAAAATCAACGAGCAATAATTATAAAATGTACCAACCTTCATCATAGTGATGGCTTTGAAAGTCATGGTTTCGCGTACGACAGGATTGTAAGAAGTCTCTGGTACGTTGTTGCGCCGATCGGAGGTGTTCGCACGACTTTGTCGATGCTCTTCCAGTCGTTGTACCACCACCTAATCAAACCAATTATTATTAAATACGATTCGCAGGACATAAAAATGAATTTATAGCTATTATTACATATTGGCATCTAGCACAGTGTAGCAAAGGAGATGCTAAGGGACGCAATGGTAAAAGAGCTCTAAAAGCAACGTCCGAAATAGATAACTGATTTATTTCTGCATTGCTATCGATTTGAAATCTTTAACGACGGCAAACTGAAGTTAGTTTAATAAAAATACCAATAACCTTTGAAGCAGGAATAGCACGTCATGATCGTGATAGTTAAATTTATGAAATGATCACTACAATGTTAACTAGATTGGCACAAAACGAAGGCCAATGTGTAATTACCATTTTTAGGTATGTACTAAATATCTATTATCACCATTTCAATATAATTACGATGCCAATTTAAATTCCTATACTAACAAACTCTTTGATTTAAATGGTTTATTTCCTTATACGGATTTGTTAACCTCTTTATTTATATTTTTTTAAACAGGTATTACTCAGTCCTTACTAAAATAATGTCCGTAAATAAAGTCCGTCCTTTCACGTTTATTACATTAGTAGGTTACATAAAAGAACTAAAGATCATTACGACGTTAAATTCTTTCTTACCTCGACTTTGAGAGCAGGCGAGGTGACAATTTCACCATACTGGTCCTTTACAATGACAGGTAGGTTAATTTTAGTTGCAGGCCGAATAGGAGACGTCGGAGGTTTCAGCTCACAGTTGGTGGGCACCACGCGCGAGGCCGGCGCCAACCAGCACGCCAGCCTTCCCCCGGCAGTGCTCTCCGCACCAGCCACGAAATCGGACAAAAACTTCCGCTCAGTAGACGCTGACCTATTATTAACAAAATTCATCCATTGATAAAGCTTTACAAGCACTAGAAAATGGCCGGAATTTATAATTTGACTAAAGTTTTCTTTCAACGCCAGTTTTATTAAAACTTTTTTTGTTTCTGTTTTTATTTAAACAGTTATTATACCATTTCGCTGGAAATATTAAATTAAATTTTTACTGTCTAATTTTCCAAACACCAAAATGAAATAATATAATCCTTTATATCTGCAAACATAACATAATAAAAATAAGTACACAAACACACAAAATTAAAAAACATATAATATAAGTATGATAGTATAAGTGCATAAAAAATATTTTACCATGTTACATGAGAAAATTCATTTTTCCCCTTAAGTCCACGAATGTGGGTGGGTGGATGACTGACGAACGAAACGTTCCTAGAAGTGCAGTGATACGACAACATAATTTAGGTCGCACGAGGCAACGCGGAGACTGAGACTCTCAAAGACCTTATAATTTTGTATAACTGCATATCCCTTGCCCGTATAAAATGCAGTAAAAGTAGAAAGGAAACAATGTGTGAACAGTCTTTTGTACTTACATGCAGACTGTATCTACACTAACAAACAGAGGTAACAGCGTGCGTCGGTACAAGGTGCCCTAGGTATCTGTTGTTGGTTGGTTGTTGTTGGGCGTTCACCTACTTGTATCTGTATATGTCCGTGATACCATCAAACCAAGCCAATTATAATATTGAGCTGTAAGTGTGCACCATCATTGTTATTATTTATAACAATGTGAAGAAATGAAGATAGCATTCGAAGAAAATCTCAACGAACGAATCTTAATACCCATTGAGTTATTTTTCTTTCGACAACATATTATCACGCCGATCGATATACGTTATTATTAGAATTCCTAAGAACCGAGAAGGTTAGAGAGGCGTAAAGCGTGATTCCTCGATGAACTACGAGAATAAGAACGTTAACAGTCTCACTGTATTTATGGCACCTTAACATTTTTATTTCGTACCACAACCTTTTTACAGTTCTAAGCTTAGATAATATAATTTTTACCAATATTGCTATATACCTACTTGTAAACAATTCCCTGTTTGAAATATATTACTGAATTCCCAATCAACCTAATGTGCATATTGTACAAATTACAGAATTTATCTCCCACATACAAGGGTTAATGAACACCTACGCTCTAACCGTTTCCGTGACAGTGCTCAATGCGGCAATGAGGCAATCACTGAACCAACTTATTTCCGACTCAATTCAGCACATACAGACGATACTGACATTGACAATGTAACCGTCAAAAGCAGAACTAGCATCCTTGCTTTCTATTATTGTAATAATAATAACAACATCTTGAGACAACTTTAGACATCTGATCCTACTTACCTAAATAGAAAGCTTATTGTTTACCCGCGATGCGAATCGTATCCACATTACGTACCATAGAACTAAAAAGTCAATATGAAATTTCAAAGGATAACAAATATAAAAAAGTATCCATATGCAAAGGTACCAACGTAATCCACCATACGAGCATTTATACATGTACACAAGGGTTTTTATAAAATTTATTATTTTCGGGGTGCATGAAAGCCTCCTCGAGCGGCAACTATGTCTGGTTAAGTATGAACATACACTGCCCGGCGCATCCTTTACTAATACTTTCACTACGATGGTTGATCACTTACGGTCAGCTATTGACTCGACGAAGAAGAAATTGATGTTTCCACCACGTATCAACATAACAATACGACACGTCTTCTTAACAAAGTAGAATCAAATGTTAGGTATTTATCATGTAAGAGCAGAGAGCCTATTGCATTTTAAATATTTACAATAATATGAATCACTTAATTGGCTAACGTAACTTGATGTGGAAGATCTTTAATGATAGAGTTATTTGGTAAGACGGCCTCGTTGGTCGTGTTGGTTGCAAGTGCGATTGCCGATCGAGAGGTCCTGGGTTCAATGCCCGGGTCGGATCCACAAAATTTTTGTAATTTACATTTCCTAGTATTGATTCGGAGTCTGGATATATGCCTGGTGCATAACAATAACCTCTGGTGGGCCTCCATATTGGGACGTAAACGTAATTGGTGAAACATGTGAGTTTTCTACATTCCTCTGCCTACCTCTTCGGAGATTACAGGCGCGTTGTTACGTGACATATTTCGCACTCCGTGCTCTCTGCCTACCTTATAAGGAACGTGCAATTATAAAAACGTAACATCACGCCTGTTATCCCCGAAGCGGTAGGCCCCGATGAACCTGGTGTGATGATATAATAATAAGAACATAGTTGACTATGGAGATTCGATAATTAAAAGTTCACTTTTAAGTTCTGTAGCGTTGCAAGAGTTCGTAAACTTTGCACTTCTAATATGAACTTTACATTTCTTATTTATATAATACACCTCCAATACGACGGGTCGCTTCAACTTTGAGGCTCAATTCCTAATAGGGGAGAGTCGAAGCGGCGGATTGCGGCATACACTTACACTTTAATAGCATATTGAGTTCTATCTCCATTAGCTAACGTAGACATTTGTACAAAATGAAAATATAGACATTTGTTCGAGTCCGACGCCAGAATGCGCGCGAAACCGTCCGTTTTTATACTTTCTTTATACAAATTTGTAAGTTAGTTCATGAAGATAGAACTCAATATGCTATTTAAAAGTTGATGCGCTTCGCTTCAACTCTACACTAGTATGAATTGAACGTAAGAGTAATTTACTAACTAAGCATATATGTATGTAAATGCATAATATGTAAATAAATTTATATTCCAATTGGATATTTAAATACCCATAGTTTTTACATACGATATTTTACACATTTTTAATAATCATTGCACATTTACACGAATATTTATTTAGATAAGAGAGAACGGGCAGGTGATTGTTTCACAATAATTTTGACTGGCCCGTTGGTGCAGTGGTTAGCGAATCTAACTGTTGCGCCCGGGGGTCGTGGGTTCGATTCCCACCCAGAATAAATATTTGTGTGATGAGCAACAAGTATTTGTTCTGTGCCTGGGTGTAAAAAAAATCTATTTAAGTATATACTTATATGTATATATGTAGTTTATCAGCCTTCTGGTTACCATATCACAAGCTCTCTTGACGCTTACTTTGGGATCAGATGGCCGTATGTGGCGATGTCCCAAGATACTATTATGATTTATAATTTTATGAAATAAAAAGTTATAATACTTAGGAAACCCACTAATGATTTTACTGCATAAATCTCCGTCGCCGTTCAGTTTCTATGTTAGTGATAAATTTCTTTTCCGATCACGTTTCTGAACCGATTATATTAAGTTCCGGGTTACTTGCTTACTTGTACTTTAGCTTTTCACAACAATCGTTTCGAGTATAACAGATGCTAATACTTATTTGCCGTTTTAAAATGTATCTTTAAATAATGTAATTCACACATGGAAAGTTTTAAACATGGATAACGTAACGTCACGCGTATTATCCCCGAAGAAGTAGGCAGAGGAGTGTAGTACACTGCCACGTTTCACCAGTTACGTTTACATCCCACTATGGAATAGGTGGTGAGCCTATTGCCATGCAC
>DWDU01001636.1:0-14221 GCA_018245575.1 Jemadia suekentonmiller
GTTTATGGAAATAGACTCACCACCTATTCCATATTGTGACATAAACGTAACTGGTGAAACGTGGGTGTGTTCTACACTTCTCTACTACAGTTATCTATAGTAAATATTTAAAATAAACTCTGCATCATGTAAACCGTAAAATCTCCAAAATATACTTCTTAGTTGAAACACACATTTTTAAAGCATCTTCCGTAAACAGATATGCTTGTATTTTCGGTTGGGAGCTATAAAAACATAGGAGGACATCAATAGCTGCATTTGATAGAGAACATGTCTCATTTTTGAAATTCCAGCTGGAATCTAATACACGTGAAAGTGTATTTAACACTTTTGTGACAACTGAGACAACTAGCAAGGGAGTTTTGGGAAATTGGATGAAATTTACAGCAGGAGTGCAATAACATTGTGACGTGATTTAAAACTTCTTGTGAACACATAAATTAGGACATGAAAGCACGTTAAGATTTTTCTCAGGATAAGAACATATCAGGGATAGTAACATCGCTAGAGAAGATTAGTAACATTCATGTCCGTTTCCTATCCTTATAATCATCATAATTATCAGCCTGTCTCTGTTAACTCTTGAACAAATCCTTCCCGTATCCTGCCCTGAGCGCGCCCTGACTTCGATTATGTTTATTTTTATGATATTAGATTAATTTCGTATACCTATACTATTATCCGTTTTATAATACTAGAACATTGGAAAGAAAAGTCTGGAAAGTTTTAAAACATTAGGGTTTTAAGCAATGGAACGACATGGAAATACAAGTTTTATTTTATGCCCTACGTCATAAAATAACTAAGAGGTTATATTTATCGAAACTAACAATCTTATGCTTATGGTTAATAGACTGAATAACAATTTGGTGACAAAAAGCATCGTTAGTCATGGTTTTAACGACATATATGTTACCAATGTGTTACCGGTTTATAAGGAGATTTATTTCAAGATTTTGTTAAATACTGCTCTTTTACAGCGTCCTAGTCTGTTAGGTGATCAACTTAAATTAGGAAAAATTGTGATAAAAACAAGTTGGAACTGTACTAACAGTCCAAAAACTGTAGCTATGAAAATAAAAAATGCGCTTATTGTTTATGAAGCTTTTGATTTATCTGTATCTTTTAATTTTGAATGAAAATGAAGTTCACACATACATGTTAACCTTATACAATGTTAGATTTATCCGTCACATTTAATTCCTTAAGCTGTTAGTATATCTTCAGTGTTAATTTATCTATTTCTGCAACTAATCGTTCTCGAGCATCAGGTCGACCCTAACTTGTGTAAACAGTGCATTACCACCGATCTTGTTTATTTAAAGCCGCGCTAGATTTTAAAATAAGCCTAGATTTATTTGTTGCGGATGTTTCAAAAACCACGGTACATCGACATCGTGTGTACGCCAAGAAATATATCTACTTACATCTATTATTCATGTTTCTATATATAACTTGTTATGTCTGTTGTCGACTGAATATCAGATCGGATCTTTCACTAAATCTTCTTAATATTAGTTACATATAAAGCGGCAATTATTTTAATTACATTCATAAAATTCGTTTTGAGGACAAGGTACAGTATTTAGACCTTTACTTTTAATCAGTAACGAGAAGAAACATATATATATAAAACAAAGTGACATAACAGTAAGAATCCAGGCCAAAACATCACAAAAAACTCAATTTAAATGTTTATGGTTTTTAAACATCAGCGGTAACTTTTTTGCGGTTTAAATTACGATCGCTTTAGCCGCAAGTTTTTGCTAAATAACTTAAGTTTACATTTAACAACTCCCATTGTTCGTAAAGGAATAAAGATCTTACTGAATAGATACGATTATATATCTTCAATCTAGCTCCATATAAATCCAACTTAAGGAATTCTACCTATTAACGATGTCAAATGCCAATAAACGCATAGTTATAATTAATTGTAACGAAATAGGTCGTGAGTGATCTGAGCGTAACAGAACAGTTTAGATTTCATAGATTGATTAGTTAAGATTGATGCTTCATGTAATGGATAGTCTTGATGTCCAGTAGCATATGCGGTTTCTATATTATTATTATTACTTCGTCACGCTTGGTCCACTACGAGGTAGGTAGAGATAACTGAGTGTCAAATAATATGTGTCATCTAGACTTGACTTGATCAGATTTGATTTTTATTTTTCATGACTAGTGTTATATGGAGCTGTATATTGTAACATTAATTTCTAATTCTGAACCAAAACGTAGCGTCTGTGCTAAATGTTTACTGTAATCTATATAGGTTAGCTACAAAAATAGGAGTTGCTAGTGCTTATAATATTATATAATTTACATGATACCCTCTGTTTATAATTTCATTCTATAATCACTGCATAATCCTCATTTGGATTCAGTGATTATTTTTCACTTCTAACTATTTCTTATGATCACTCCACCAATTATAGCAACTTCAGACAGCATAGGGATCATAAGTTCGTTAGTGTCTATATTAAGGTATTATTTACGTATTTCACTCATATAAATCTCATGTTACTGATCGGTTGTACAACAATTTTTGAACAGGGAAGTCATAATGCGATCTGCATTACTCATAAATAAATAGTAACAGCCTTACCATTGACCTAAAAGTATAAGGTCTTTGTTGTTGAACATGTCTGCACTCCACTAACAGATGTGATGTAAATCGGAAACTATATAAATATTAAGTCGACTCTATTACAATTTGCAATTTAAGTTTACTTCAATGTATTCAATTTAGTGAATACAGAAACAGTAGAGACTCCAAAACTAATTTGCCAGCATGAATAAATTAAGTGAGCTTGAATGTATAATACAACATGTAAATAAATACCTTGCAACAGTAAAATCATTATTTTTAATGAAAACAATGACACAATAGATGGGTTTTAAAAATAGATAGCGTTACAATGAGATAAGCTGATTTTAACTTATAATGTTACATTCAGCTAAATCTATCATCCGGTTAATGATATTGACGTAGACTTTGATCCAAGTTCTGTTATTTCAGCATTTTTAGAATGGGAAAAGCATGAGAAAAAATATTTTAATAATGGTAACGATAGTAATGCCCTTGATTCATAAAATAACCGTAATATAATTCCGTATTGAAGCTAAATGTTTAAATTTTAAGCTTTCTATTCACATTGATATACGTAGAATCATTAACAAGCAGCGGGAAGTATGATAATCCCATTCAACAGAAGTATATATTATATTTTAAATTAGCTATCCATTCGAAGTCGGTTCGTAAAGATAGGTTATGCGATATAAATAGCATAGCATTCGACATGCAGTGGTTGACACACATTACAAAGTGCGTCAGTATTGGTCTATGAGATAGAAATAGTTTGTGTGTAATTATATCAGCCGTAGTTTATATTTTCATATATACACACAACGTCTCCTCCAAATCATTTCCTTTTCGTTTCTAACTAATTTCAGATCAGCTCAATATATTTTACTCTTATATTTCTCCTACCCGCCTCATCTATATTAATCACATCATTCGCGCAATTTAACACTTTTCCTTTGTTTTTTGCTCTGATTCTGCATGCACTTTCACCACTCTAATCGTCAAAAAACGACATACGTTTAGTATGTGTGATAAAAAGGGCGAGTGCGGGTTGGCGGCTTTTATAATTTTTAATGACGTGAATCTGAGTCATTCTTTTTTGTTACTTTATGTAATAAACTAATGTATGAATTAAATTAATCAATACATTTATGAATTAAATTATATTATTGGGAAGGTCGATTGACGCAAGAACCGGGGAAAAGCAAGGCTCTGCTGTCTTATCCAAACATGTGAAGTTCTAGCTGATGATCTGGAATGAATGAATGTGAAAGAATATCGGTAGGTCTGTGAACATAGAGGTATTTGGCAGTGCGCTCGCTCTGTCCCGTAAGTGACCTGGCGTGATGATGTAATAATGATATAATTGAATAACAATTAATATTCATGATTGTTAAAAAAAGTTAGGTTCATTATTTTTCTTCACACTGTTTACAGGAAATGATCTAGAGGAGAAGATTTTTCATCGCATATTTTGTATTTCTTAGCTCATCGATATTTCTTTAGTACCAAAAGAACTTCATGAAAATACTATGGTAGAAAAATCGGTCGTATTTAATTGTAAGTACAATTGCTTAGAAAGAACCATTGAATATCTATTCACACATGCTTATTTCTATGAATTAACTCATAAAGCTTTCGAAAGTAGTCATTGCCTTCAGACGAAACCATAACAATGCCATAAAAAATTAACAGCTGTAAAATAATAGTGTGGGATGAAAACATAGTATCTAAAACGTCATTTTTCTGACGAACGTCTAAGTTTATTTTGATAAAGGAAATACTCCAATAATTTTGCTGCTGACGTCCTGATTCCTGGATCTCCGTGGAAAAGCCAGGAAATGCGCAATTCGGCGAGATAAACAGTTAAATCAACCCAACATAAGCAATTTCCAATATGAATAATAATAATATTTACATTTAAATAACATACGTCACTCTAATTTTAACATTGTGGGATATTGGGTCTGTTTATGTTAATGAATTATAAATAAGCTAAATGTATAAAAAATGGTAAATTGCGTCTGTCTCATAATTTAAATGTAAATTATTATTGTTCTACATCGCATCTAACGGCGCACTAAACATATTTACATAATAAATGAACTTATAGTTATTGGGAGTATTAAATAATTTTGGACGAGTCATTTGTCTCCTAAATATTTTTACATTTTACACATAACAGGTTAACAGTACAAACAAGAAACAGGTAAACAAATCAATTATCATTACGAACATTCTAATTTCAAATGGAACGAAATGTTATCAAACAAGTCCGTTTTCAATTGTTTTCTTTTACAATTACTATATAAATCCTAATGTTTTCACTAATGAAGGGGTGACGTGTGCCTTTTGTGTTTTAGGTCATTGTCTACACAATTGATTGTTATTGTTACGCTCGGACATCTCAGTTTGATCTGAGCGCTCCCGGTAGGCGTTCGGTGGCGCGGTTATTTTAAAATTGTTCGAATACGTTACGTGTCGTTCGATCGTGTTGTGTTAACAATTGCTGGGTATGTTTATGTTTTGTTACTGTTTTGCTACTGAGTAGGTACGATATCCGTTAAATTATTCGTGATTAGTGGATAAAGCTGTGTGTAAAAAAGTGGAATTTATATATTTGATGTTTGGATTTTGATAGACGTAGTTGTGTAATATGAAACGATTTAAAAACCACTATGTAGTTATTTAACGTTTTTTCTGTTAGTGATTTTTATAAATTTTTCTATACTTATCGTTACACCTTTTTATTTTTGGATTTTACTCATTTCATAAAAAAAATTATATATTGCAGTAGTGAAATAAAAACGGACATTTGTCAGTTGTAATTAATTTCGTAAGTTATTATTTTTCTCTAACATTTATAATACGTAAATTATAATACATAATAATTAATGGAATGGACTATTTTAAAACTTAAATTATTTTTAATTATTAAAGATGACGGTGCAGTTATTGCTTACATAAATTCCTGTGGTATTTCCTGTTAATTACCATAACTGTAATGTTATGTTTCGAGACACTACTGAGTCTGTGTTTTAATCTATTACATAGTTTATAGCCCTATGATAAATTTGATCTAGTGAAAACATAAAAAGGTTCATTGCAATAAAAACCGATAGTTAAGCGAATAACATGACTGCCCTGTTGGTGCAGTGGTTAGTGGACCTAACTGTCGTGCCGGGGATCGTAGGTTCGATTCCTACCCGGAACAAATATTCGTGTAATGATCCAGAGTTTTAGTGCTTTGACTAGATGTGAAAAATATCCATATAAATATATATTTAATGTATATAAGTATATATTGCATACAATGTTATATTTACTTAATATGTTCCTTTGAATTTCGTTTTAATTCTAAATAAATTATATTGTCATAGTGAAAAGATTAGTTAACGAAGAAAAATTATTTCTATTTCAAAGTAAATCAAAAGTTTTGCCTTTTCATAGCCTTTAATTTAAGTGTAACGCATTAAATGCAACTTTTTGCAGCGGCACTATTGTCGCATCGCATCTAGACTAGACGATGTAATTTTGGAAGGATGTATGTCTTGTTAGCGTCTTATAAACGATCCTTTTAATTATGTCTCCTACGGGTTAGTCTACTGACATATAAAACAAATTCAGCATAGATCTGGTAAAGTATATTACGTACTACCTAGACGCCTAAGATGAGTAAAATCATCAACACATTACAAATTTGTTCGACAACGAGATTTAATTTTATAACGTTTTTTTAAGAATTGTCGTAGCTATATAGCATTAATTAATTATATAATAATATTTTTAAATATAGAAACCTCCTGAAGCCTGAATAATATGGAAAGATGTCGTTACTTTCACGTCGGCGAAAGAACATTCCTAAATCTTTCATCAGCAGTCAATGAGATTTCGCTAACGGGTTTTGGGATTTCCAAGTGACTAATATTGTCAATTTGGTAAATATCGACCTTCGCGTGAAATCTACACTTGTCAAGTTAGCGTCAGAAAGTTTTATTAAGTCATCACATCAGGCTCACTACTGGACAACAGTTTAAGCGTTACTGTACCGCGGCAGAAACAGTTGTCGCTGATGTTATTGAGGAGCGAAAAAGGTTAGATAGAATCCGGTGTGATCCGGTAGGAAACGGTGTCATTCCAAACATTTTTTCCGTCACGTCCGGGTTCGATTCCTCGTACGTTTGCGTGATAATTGTTTCTTACCTAATCTATTGCAGAAGAATAAAAGAACTTTAGTTACAAACCACATATTAAGTTCTTTATAGTGTTGCCTCAGGTATCTGAAATGTATGTATGTTTCCACTAATTTGTATAGTATTAGTTAAATCTTCGGTCACAGATTCGAAACCTGTTCGCGTCAGTTCTATTTTCGTTAATCGAGTTATATGACTCATTAGAGACCTATTTACAAATATCGTATGACGGAATGTTTATTTATTATTCTGTCAGCACGATGACCAGCCGTCGTTAGTTCTGTCTCGCGAGTAGCTCTGCATCGCTCTTGTCTGTCGCTAAACGTAAAAAGTAAATTTTCCTTTGGTGTTTTATATTCTGAAGTAATATACATACGTACTAAGACTTATGGCAATAGGCTCAACACCTATTCCTTAGTGGAACGTAAACGTAACTGGTGAAATGTTGGAGTGTTCCACATTCGTCTGTCTACCTCTTCGGGGATTACGTGCGTGATCTTACGATGTCACTAAGACTTCACACTTTTCATAGTCGTAACAAGACAATTATGAGTAATCTCATACACAGCTGCGGTTTTTGGATGTTCGCTTTACTTAGCGCGAAATAGAATTTTGATTGTGATATTTACTCGTCACTATCATCATTTTATTGTTCCACTGTTATATATAAGTCTTCTCTCCTCACGACGCTTAAGAAAACAGTCTACCTCGGTGGTCAAGTGTGGGTTAATGGTAATAACGACGATACTACAGAGCATCCCATGAGACAGAACGCCCTGTAACACAAGAATCTACTAAATCTATTAACATTCGGTATTGTATTCGGAACTGATTATTTAAAAATGCTCTCCTTTTTCTTTATTCCTACATAAAAATAGATTGTTTACTTTAAAACCATAATCAGCAGTTCTGTTAATCTTTTGTAACGAAAATTCTTTTGTATACATGTTTTACAAGCAACGAATAAACAATACAACATGAACTTAAGGGCTTTATATAGGAACTAAGAACATAATATTTTTATAATATTGTAATTTTTAATGACAAATATGTTTTTAGTAAAAACTATCAAAGTTATGATGAAGTTCCTCGATAAAATATTATTTAATTTCTCGAAAAAGATTGAAATATTTATATGTGAATTAAAAAAATAGTATTGCCTATGATTATAATATGTTTTTTCTATTTAATTTGACATCTAAATGAAGTAATCATTTGTTATTACATTTGTTGTACTGTATTCGTACTCGCTTCAAATTACTCGCTGGTGGTACAACAAGTGGCATACGATGCGATTTTTTTATGATAAAATCTTAGGAATTCAACCCTAAATCATAAAAAAAGTTTGAGATAACTGAATATAAATTTAAAATTTTTGGACCAAAGACGCCGAGAGGTCAAGTTACATAAGTGTCGTTTGTCTCAATTTTTTCTCCTTCATCGTATTCTTTGTGTATGGGCCGCATCTTTGTTCTCAGTCTGTTCATAATATTATGACATTATGAAATATAGAATGGTATGTTTTCATCGATGTTGCGTCTTAAAACGTATGAGCACCAACCTGTTCCATGATGTCAAGAGTTGATAGTGAAATTCAGTTATTTTAATACAATATGATTAAGAAAAAGAATATGGTATTTACGTTGTGACGTCACGTACGGTGTTAGACACCACATTTGCCTACCATCAGGAAATGGCTAGCTTATTCACATCGATAATTAATAAGAACAATAAAAATGCAGTTGTCCTTGACTCGCGTGAACAATTTTCAAATTTAGAATCCATGAACGTAAAATTTGAATATTAAGTTGAATTTTTGTAGGTATATCCAATACTATACATGTACCTAATGTATTAAATTAATATATTATTTTTCATATGTATATCTTTACGCCAGGTTCCTCACGGGTTAGACAGAGAACCGAATACATTTATACATTCAACACTGTCTTAATTTGTTTTTAATTTTATTTTTACATATTTTTTTTTTGTTACAGATTATACATCAGAACCTCAATGCGAACGTTACGTAATACCAATATGACAAAAACAATTTCTTTTACATAATAATATTGCCAGCCAATGTTTTACTGTTTCTAAGTGATGTAACATTGTAAAAGCTTAGCGAAAAAGTGAAAAGGGCTAAAAAGGGAAGTGGGGGAAGGTTTTTGTCGAACTTTGATAAGGAAATCAGTGTATATGTGCGAGAAGGTGTGTCTAAGTGCTACAATGACGAACATTACGCCGGAGACCAGAATCATGATGATGAGATCTGATGGAAGAAACGGCTACAGGAGACAGGTAAGAAAAGATCTAAACCGTTTTTATTATTCAAAGTTTACCTTTTGTATGGTTGCTTAGTTTCTCAAATCACTTCGATCCGGCGACGTATCGGGGTCCTTCAGCGAACATACATAGAAATAAATTCCGATATTTAAAATGAAGATAGCATCTAATATTAAGTATAAAATTGGTAATGCAAAAATTAAGTACCTACAGTGCGGGTAAGGAATTCACAAAAAGACATTCCACAAAATATTTATCATGTACTTTTTAACTTTTCTGTCATTTCAACCCAGCATTTACATTCTGTTGTTTAATATTTACTTCACTTCTTTCTACACTTTGTAATACTGAAGAACGCCTTGATGAATACGCGCTTAATTCTCTAATATGTCACTTCGTTACGACACAAATCCTGTACATATAATTTTCAACAGTAATACCAACATAACAATTGTGTAACCGCAATCTTATCACCTACGTGTTACGGTTCAATCTCGCCTGTCAAATATCACAAGTTGTTTTGGTAAAGGATCATAGCAGCAATTTATTTATGCAATTCTAGGAACCTTATTGTTAAAGAGGTAAGGTTTAGTTTCGTTACTTATAACTGTACATTCAAAATATGATCGGAATATGAGGCAGTGTGTCGGACACTGACCCCTCCCAAATGGTGGGTCGATCTAGCGGACGCTTTTAAATAAAGTGCATAGGGATGGACGCATTCCTTATCGCTAGATTATTATCGGTAAATTAAAATATTGAAATGTTATTGAATGATTTGTCGTGTAACAAACAACTTAATCAATTACATGCTATTAAAACATAACAACACTTACAACCGCTTACATACGGGTACATTTGAACAATTTGGCGTATCGTTGCGCTTGTTATATAAATATCTGTGGCGTACTATGACGCAACGCTTACGTAAACCGCCATTTTAAGCAATTTGAATACTTTTTGGAAAACAATACAATTTTAAGGGAACTTTTCTTTCATTGTTCTTTCGTGTTCTTTACGTAACGGTGAAGCTATAATACTATAAAAATGCGTCACAGATGAAAGGAAATGATTTAGAGTTATTTAATATATATATATATATACCTATATATATATAGAGTAAGAATACATTCTCCGACCCCGCGCCGGAATATAGGGTGTCGTAAGAGGCGACTAAAACCGGTGTTGGCAGATCGCGGTATAGCGCGGTCTGCTTAGGCACAGCTATATGCCTTGGCCGTTTATTGGTAGCAGTGTAGGCGGTTCCAGAAGCTTTGCTCTGCGATCCCCAACCCGCATGCCCAGCGTGGGAATAGTAGACATAACCCCTAAGGCAAGTAAAGGCCTATGTCCAACAGTGGACTACAATAGGCCATTGAGGATGATGATAATAACGTTATTACGATCGTTGTTCCAACGCCATTTTTAATATGTTTTCTTCTTTTTTAAATGATTCTTGGAAACATGTTTCAAAACTATAAATGCCAATTTTCCCACTGTACTAGCTCGTATATCATTATGACAAGACGGAATCAAAAGTTATCAAAAAAGTAAAACAAGAATTAATAAATCAGTAGAAAAACATCGATAACTCGTTCCAACCGCAACACATCATTCACACTCGCAGCGCACATGGTGCTCCCAACACTGATCGATCTCTGAATCAGTAATGTAGCAGCCTGTACATAACTACCGTAGACAATAGAATAGTTATATAGGAGGTGTGTAAATTTCTACAGAGCATATATTCTGTTCACATTGACTAAATAGGTTTAATTATCTTGGTTTAAATATACATGAGGAGACAGAGCACCGACTACGAAATACATATTAACACGCTTTTATTTTATCTCTATCGTCACAAGCCTGACGTGCTTCTTCTCTTCACTCTCCTCGTAAAGACCTTAAATAAATTAAAATATAAATTTTATTTTCATCTTTATACCCGATCGAGGTTTGTTAACCAAGTATCAATTATTTGTCCTATTCTTCCAATCATACCATTAAGGACCTGATGCACTTCTTGTGCATTGCTGTATGATATATTTTTAAATATTTCCTCAGATCCTCGCAGCTCTGGCGGTGTCTCTCGGCCCCTTTGCCGCGGGCCTCGGCAAGGGGTACATGTCCCCCGCCATCGCCTCCATGCAGGACCCCAGACACCACTCCGCCTTCACGGTCAGCGATCAGCAGGCCAGCTGGATTGCTAGCTTGAGTTTATTGGGTGAGTAAGTCCTTATAATTTTTAATACAGTGAGATTTAAAAATTCTTATGTCTTGTCGCTGGGTGTGTAACACCCTAAACTGGAGAGAGTTGAAACATGCTCGATGCACACAGAAACATACTCATAACCGATAGCCGCTAACAATCAGCAATGCAATTTCAAACTTTTCCCTGCATTGCTTAGCTTCACAAATCCCTCATGATGGACCACCACGTCGCTGATACAAGTGCACACTGAAGTATGTAATTGTATAGATTTAGTTGTAAACCACTAACCTCGCACTCAAATTATAACCTTCCTCAATTCCTCAAGTCTGCCGTAACAATGATGAGGATTAGTGAAATATAGAGCAATAATGATATAACGTACTGTAATTATGTTAATGAATGTAATAATGCTAAGGATAAATAAAATTTATTCCTGTGCGAGCAAATCCAGATAAAACTGTTAGTATAATTTTAAAATCGCTGTTACAGGGTGCATTGTAACACGTGCGAATAATAATTATAGTTACAGGGTGTTCCGAAAGCTACATTTATGTTTTTAACGCATGATTTTAGCGGAGCGATTCTGTATGGGGCATTACAGCGTTGAGTGTTGATGTAATTGTATGGTGAACTATAGTGTTGATGATTTATGTGCGGTTATGGGATGTGCAATTTGATATTAAATTTTATGGGTAATTCTACACCGTCTATAATTTTCGTTAACTGATTGAACATTTTGACTTGATAGGTCGAAATTAATCTTTAAAATCGTAATAACTCGCGGTTAATGAAAAATTGTTGTAAAAGAAAAATCTTTAATTACATACATAAGATGTCAACTCTTTACAACACATATTTTAAAACCTTTACAAATGCAAAATATCTTACGTCGTATCGTACGAGATCATTTCCTTGAAAACATTATGACTTTAACAAATTAGAATTCGTTTAACATAAAATAATATTCAAAAACATATTTCTCCATTGTACAATAAAGTACACAAGCGAAAAGTTCATACGAAATTACGTAGTGTGTATTTTCCTAAAAGTTACTGTTGGAATCAAAGAAAATAAGCGGGCATTTAACTTGCCTAACAATACTTGTAGCAGAGCTAGTGTATAGTACGTACACGTTAAATCATCGGAGCAAAGTAAATTGTCCGCAACGACGTCACATAAATACGTTAATGAGCAAACAGCCGTGTCGTAAGCACGTACGTTTGTTTGCAATCAAACATATAATCATAATATACAAGCTGTACCATAATATACCGAAAGTCGTAATAGCTTAGTGGTTTCAATATCGGAATTCCCGTAATATATTCGAAATTGTCATACACCGCCATCTGTTGTTGAGTGGCTGAAGCTGTTTCCATTATTTATAAGATTCATAAAAAAGATTCAAATATTTTTTTTAGGTTTCTGATAGATTCATTTATTGCGTCAACAAAACAAATTTTAACTTTAATCAAATTATTAGAACAATTTCCGGAAAACGAATTACACATACAACATGCCACATAATATAACATTATATACATATTTACACAATTGTACTGTTTCTTTCGCAACTGTACGCACTAGGTTAGCCTTACAGAACAAATTTTTACCTAGCAGCCATACTAGACGATATTTTAATGTGATATAAGTACAGCTGTTGTAGAACTGATTGTGCCCATTTTTGTTCGTGTGCTTTTTCTTCTACAAACAATGGACAAACATATAATGTATAAAGACTCGTATTATATTAATATCTACTTTATTTTAAATTTATTACATAAATATTGCAACTAACCATCAGATTGCTAGAACACTTTTGTTTCAACACTGTTGAGAAAACAATACTCTTAACTTCCGGAACTTCCGTCATTGTGAGCTTTTCCTCTTAAAAAGCCTTTTTAGACCAATACAGAGATGTATAATGATTGTGAAAGAATGTATCCTTCATGCCTGTTTACTCTCTCTTGTTCTCCTTCCAAGTTTTGTCGACCTGTCTCGAAATTACTATTATCCTGCATTAAGAACATCTCACGACGTCTCCACACTGTGCCATCTGATAGCAAAGTAGAAGGAGCCTTTAGTAGGTAACTATGTAGTTAGTTGATAAAAGTATATGTACATATTTACAAGTCAGTTAGAAAGTAGAGACGTTTAAAAGCAAAAAAGTTGTCTTTCTATTTGTAGACAAAGCGTTTACCGCATAACAAGAATCGAATCGAAACCATTCTATTCACGCGAAACCCAATAGTTTCAGGCCACATGCCTAGCGTTGAGCAACATCAAACACATATTTGAGTTTAGTTCCGGAATTACTAACCGTCATACCGTCTGTTGGTAAGCAACAAGCGATATATTTTAAGTGTGTTTTTTTAATACGTATTCTTGTGCTTATAAGGCTCACACCCTTATATCTATAATTTTAGTAATGGCGGGAAATCATACGATATATTGACACAACCATTTTAAACGTACTCAAGAAATAATATGCCAAGGTGTTCGTTGCTCTCTGTCTATCTCACGAAAGCCGCTGGCGTGAAGAGACGTATCCATGTGTACGAAAATTTTAGATAAACGTCACCATCATCATCATCACCAACCGTGTTAACGCTCCATTGTTGCAGCGGGCGTCTTCTTAGGATGGGAAGGATTAAGAGTATAGTGTACCACCTGTCAGTCCAGTAGAGCGTGTAGCGCGAGTTGTAACTCATCACACACTCCAGATAACATTGCTGAGACCTCTAACCTTTATTGTGCAATACAAAAACCGCTTGCTCGCTTATCGCTTCTCGCCGTTGATGAATCATACTATTGCCAAACAGACAAATAGAGTTACGATTGTAATTTGCAAACCAAATGCTCAAGACTCCTGCTCAACGTTTGAGATTGCATACAATTGAACGGAAAAGTTGTTTAAGCTCATGAATTTTGATACTTCTTTAACAT
>DWDU01001637.1:0-14215 GCA_018245575.1 Jemadia suekentonmiller
CATTACGCTATGCTCATAATCTTTAAGCATTGGTGTAGCTATCACACGTCACCTGGGAAGTCGCCTTACGAGAAATAAAAAGAACGATACGATAAATAACGAGAAATAATTATCAAGTATTTATTGCATTCTACGCTCAATTACACATACACATTGGCATGTCTTCCAACTACAACTTTCAATGTACCTTCAATTAATTAGACGTTACCACTACAGTGGGTAATGCTGTTCTTCTATAAGAAGAAGCAGTTATGGAGAATCCATCATGAAAACGAGATTAGTCAAGAACGGTTTTATACCTCGCAGAGCGGAATGCGCAGCTGTTAGATAACAATCTGCAGAAATTCAGGGCGGTAACAGCAATACCTCAACTACTCCATGCCAAGTCTACCCTGTGCATTGTTATGTCTATATAAAATTGATTGTCTGCCTATATTTTAACATTATGCACATTTATACCTACATAATATTAAATAATTTTCTGGCGCATCGCAAAAAAAAGAAATGAATATTGTAACCAAAATGTACAAAAAAAATGTAGGTACAGAATGTATTCGTAATATTCTACAATTCATTCGGAAATAGAATGTGAGTCATTTGCTTTGCGTGAGTTACGAACGATTGTGAAGAATGCCAACGGTACACTTGAGCCAACGTCGACCGGGAACCAGCATTTGTGTAAACAAACGCAATATACATTCAAGTATATAATGAGAATAATAAAGCAATGACTATCATATTGAGCCGTTTGAAATTGGCTCACCTCTATTCCTTAGTGCAGCGTTTCTTAATCTTTTTCAATCAGCGAACCCCTACAAAATCAAACACAATTTCAAGGACCCCCGTAATAAAAACACAAGAATAAATTTAGAACAATTTCATTTTAGAAATGAGAAAAAATCATTTTTATATAAATATACCATACTAATGTTATGGTAGGAATTTCCTATTTACAATCTTTAGCCACTAAATTAGTAATATTTGGATTAGTGTCACTCGATGAGTCTCGTTCAAATCCCGCTTGCTGACGCGCTCGCCTACTAACTAACCGTAACTATTACGAGGTTTGCTGGCATTTATTTATTAATTCAAATGTTCATAATTAAGACGACGGACCCTCATACACATACTCGCGGACCCCAGGGGCCTCGGATCACAGGTTAAGAGACGCTGCCTTAGTGACATGTACACATAATTGGTGAAACGTGGAGTGTACTGCACATCTCCGCCTGCCTCTTCGGCGATTACAAGAGTGATGCTACATTATGTCTTGAAAAATAGAATGATTTCAACGGGCAACTATAGTCCTACAACCATAGACATCGGTTTTTTATTAGTTACAGCACAATTGTATTCGATAAACACGCCATGAGCATACACATATAGATATCTAATTATCTATGACCAGGCTTAAATGAAGCCTTATGTTTCATTATAATTAATTCATGTGATCGTTACGAAGTTACGAACTAAGAAGTTGTTCTTGCCACTGTGAAAGACGATGGTGCTTCCATCTAAGTAATAATGTTGTCAACTCTGCGACAATGTTGTCAGTCGTTGAATAATAAATTATCGTGCCGCTACGGACAACAAAAGAACGTTCAAATATTTCAGCTCATCATAAACTAAGCATCACATTTAGCGATCGGTGATGACGTCCTCATTGTCGTATAATTACTTAACACTAGGTTCTTGTTCTTGTAACTAAAAAAGTGTAAGCATTCTAATTTTCATCAAATATACATAGCTCGCCGCGTTGGCCTTCCACATTTAAATTTTTGTCAGATTCATGACAATGAATGGCAATGACAATAAGAATTAACAATTAACCGTACCCTACATTAAATTAATCGTACTTAATGTGCATGTATGTAACTAGTAACTTTTGTAGTGAAATAAATTCTTTTTTGCAACAACCGTCCAATTCCAATAGTTCAATAAAAACTGATAAAAGAAATATGATTTACGATACTCCGCTTTGCAGGTTGTAACGTCCCGCTGTCTGCTGAGCCTTAGCCATGGCTCCACGAGGAGCATACCAGCTCCTGGTAGATTAGCCACGTCTATCCAGGGGCACACCAGATCCTGTTAGATTAGCCACGTCTATCGAGAGGCACGCCAGCTCCTCGTAGATTAGCCACGTCTATCGAGGGGCACGCCTCACCTGATAGATTAGCCACGTCTATCGAGGAACATGCCAGTCCCTGGTAGATTAACCATGATTGGAATAAGAAGACTACTTGACAAAGTCTATTACTTTGTTTAATGAATATTAATGCACTTGTTGTACATACTTCACTTTGAATGATCATTGATTTGTTACTACCGTTTTCTCTTTTGTTATTTTATTAAATTGTTTACTGGTTAAAATCATTGTAATGAGTTTATCGACTTATTGTTACTGGCTAATTATGACGCCACTGAACCGAGAGCTATTTTTAAAAGAAGGACATTCTAAATACAAAATCTGAAAAATAAGAAACGCTGCCTGAAAGTGAAGGTGTAGTTGTGGAATGGCATTCTAATGTACGATCTCGAGTGCTCAACAATAAAAGTACCAGACTTTACGTTTTTCGTTTGTTTTAAATTCCCATCTGTTTTGTCAAGTTTCGATTTGATATGTCCACCTTAAAGTATCCGAATTCTTACTTGTATGTACTGTATATGGTTTAAACGTCAGCTACTGTCGGTAAAAATGGGTAAAAATCTAAATACTAGCAAAAGAAATAAAAACCAGATTTTTATATTGCACAATGATATATTTAGATGCATTCCAAATATCTATTTCGAATAACATACAACAAGATATCTGTAATCATTAATAAATAACACTATTTAACTAATCAGCTATGAACTATAAATTAAAAAAATTTATGCAGTCTTTCAATATAAATAAAAAGTATGAAATACAGATCAAAAACATTTTACTGCTGCCAATAAATAAATAATCTATTATCTATTTAATAAATGACATTACATGGCAATGAAAGCAACACTTAATAGTTTAAGTACCCCAGTTTTCATAATTTAAGAAATGAATTTTAATTAAAACAACCATCTCGATCAATTTTTTTTTATAAATGCCCTGGCAGCTGACCTTTTTATCCTACAAAAAAAATGTTAATATCACTTCTTATTGCTTGGTTGTATCTATATTATAGCTACCAAGAAAACAAAGGAGTTTTAATGACAAATGAGATCGGTTTCTATTAAATTACACCCATTAACGAAAGTGCTGATTATTTTAATTAATATATTTCTACGTCAGTAACAACTTAAACATAGCACTTAATATGACTTAATAAACTAATATCTACTGAGACACGTCGACCTGATATGCATATATGGACATAAAATCTTGTGCATTCGATATATCAATCCAAACTCATCATAAAAGCAATTATTGTAACAAAATTATGGCTTTTTTACTATATGACAACAAATTAAAATTAAATATGATATCAAATCGAGACAATGTATGCGTTTCAATAAGTTGCAATTTGTGCGAAATTTTAAAAATAATTTTACTATCCACAAGACAATATTATTAATTCTATTTACATGTGTAACATGAGTAATCTCAATATTTTTTTAAATCACATTTTTTTGCAAAAAGCGCTTAAAAGTAAAATATAAAAAAATAAACGCACTATATGAAATACTTTCGTCTCTTTCTAAACATTTCGAATGTACTGAGAGTGAGTGAGAACACCATACTTATAATAAGAAAAATTTCAAATATGAGATTAATTATGTAATAATCTCACTGTAACATAAAATATAATTTACGTAACTTATAATAAGTACCATTAACACTGATATGTTACGATATGTAAGAGGTAAATAATATTATTTAGTGATTTTTATATAAAATAATATAATAGATTATTGGTATTAGCCATGTTTTCAATCCATTTGGACTGTGCTGAATGTATGTACTTAATTCTAAAATATTCGCAAAATCTTTATATATAATTATGGACGTATGTATACAATAATATGCAAAAACGAGATCACTACAACAGTTTTATTTTGGCTAACGAAAAAACATTATTTAAATAAGATTCATACTTGTTACAGAGCCTCATAATTATAGCCTGCTAAGATATGTTTTAAATTGCTCAGCATTACAAGCAAAAAAAAAATTGAATCTCAAGCTAAAATCTCAATTAAGTACGCAAATTGTCACTGGCAATAATTTACATGACAGTGACAGTCTTACTACATATAAGACAATTCGTAAAATTTTATCAATTTCGCGCCATAAATTAACTAACCTAAAAATGCGTCACATCCGTACATAAAATAAAAAAATACTTTTCATAATCTCGAGACAGTGATTAAATAATATATTATAGGTTTAGAGATTCTAATATATTCAACAATTTATACGGATATCACCATATTTAGTTTAAAGTGTCGTAGCCTAACGGAAGATAACACCCTAACAGCGGCCTAGTTATGTTTGTTAGCGGAGTAGGTGGCGCACGCGTCTTTGTAATTGCTGACGTTGAAACCCGCGAAATAATCGTCGTGTATGAATCTAACAATATTCTCAATGGGACACAGGTACGTATTGTAAACTTTCATATCGTCATTCGGATCGACGACTTTCATCACCACATTGTGCCGCGTCCTGCAGAAACCCAGTTTGTTCGTAACATCTTCGCCATTGTAAACGACGCGGAAATAGAAATCTTGCGCGATCGCTTTCCTCTTAGTAAACTTGAACTCGTCCATCAAATCTTTCTTTCTGTACACCTCGAATATCATTCTGGACGCGTACTGTACGTTGTACAGCTGATAGCTGTTCAGTCCCAGCGCCAAAATCAAGGGCTGCAGCGTTTTGTCGTGGCCTGAATAAAGTACGAATTTTGGCTTGTTCTCTGATATCATTCTTATCATGTTCTGCACTATGTTGTGGATCAAACCGTAAGCTATCAGCAATCCGCGCCGTTTATTATGAACGCTCTTCATCTCCTGACGGTAACTCCATTCCAAATACGCAAACAACGACAATACATGTTCCTCCTTGATGCAAAACGACTCGGTCACTTCCGGTGTCGGCTCCTTGTAATCTTCGTCGAAATCCGTATCCATTCTCGCATCGTTCGGAAAGTTGAAATCGGCGTCCAGGTTCTTCTTCACTATTACCACGTCCTCGTAGCCGTCAGCGTTGTCCAGGTACCTCTGCTGGTAGTACAGGAGCTTCTCCCTTTCCATCTGCGCGTCGAAGTCCAATGGAGCTTTTTGCTTATCCTTATCAAACTTCCCAATTATGTCTCTCGCTTTACGACCTATTTCGTTGTTAAAATCTAGTTGATTATTGATATAGTCCAGCTCCATGTTTAAAGTGTCAATGTCTATATCCAAGAGGCTGCGTAATGCGAGGTTTTCACCAGTGAATTTCCTTTTGCGTTTGTGCACATCCAATTTGGGTGATTTCTTAGGCTTTTCTGAACACGGCAGTGGGGCGTCGTGGCACATGTAAGCTAGGAGTGCGTCCCTAACCACGTCGGCGTCTGTGTACTCTTGAGATTCGAATAAAACTTTGGACAGCTTATCGATGAGATCCCGAATCGCCGGATGAGATTCTAGTCGAACTTTTGATTGTGAACTGATTTTTCTGGAAATAACAATTTAATGTCATGTAGATAATAGAGAAACATAAAATATACATGGAATATACTTATACATAGCTCGAATATGCCGAACCATCACGTATTATATGAGATTGACAACGGTTAGAGATTAAAAAAATTCAATTGGATAAAATAGATTTCACTTCACGTTGCAAAAGAATTCTAAAACATAACTTTAGTCAATATTGGCCAATAGCGCTCAAACTACGCCCCTACAAGGTTGTCTCATACCGGTAGAGTCTTTGACTAGTTTAGATTTAATTTCAAAAGTTATTTAAGCTACAGAACACCACACTCAAATCCTTATCAAGTTTGTGAATGGTATGAAGACCGTTACATTAAAAAGTATTTCTAATGTTTAGTTGATGAATGCGCAGTGTGCGCGGCGGCCGGCCATCGCGTACTTGTTGAGCGCGTGGTGCGCGTGGCAGGCGCAGTGGCGGAAGCAGAAGGCCACGCTGTGCGCCTCGCGCGCCGCCGCCGCGCCGCGCGCGCCGCCCCACGCCAGCGCCTGCAGCGACTGGAACGTGCGCCGGTAGCGCGTGCTGTACGCCACGCCGTCTGCGCGCACGCCCCCGTCCACGAACACGTTATCACACTAAATGGTAGCGACACTAGCGACCTCAACATTCACCGGAGACACGATGGTGCTTCCATCTAAGCGGTAACGCGGCAACTACGTGACAGTGCTGTCATACTTTGAATAACAAAATTTTGTGGCACTACCCACATTAAAAAGTATCATGTATGTATGCTACTTTTTTGTGGATTCTACATTTATTTCCTGGGCAGCAGATTTTACTGTGGCCAATTCAAAGATTTTTCAAAGGTGTGATTATGAGATTAAAACTCAATGCTTAAAAATCACATAAGTCCATAGACATAAGTATATATTAAAGTGACCAGGTGACCAAGCTCACATAACACAACAGGCTCACTTCACCAACACATACTATTCATTCATCCATTTTGTCTATGCAAATTTAATAGATATTATTTTTCTTACCAGTTTCTTTCTTGCCACTTAGCTCCATATTTTCTAGTCCCAATTTGTCACCATATGCCTCTCTCAAAATGTTGCCTGGAATAATATGAGGCAACATTACTGTGACTAAATTTACACATAATCTTGAAATGAAATTCATGAACTCAACCATCCAAACTTAAAATACTATTTAAAATTAACTAGTTGTCATGGACTAAGGGGCAGTTTATATAAACGTACAGTTTAAATGACATACACTGATATTAAAAAAAACCTAAAATTCAACTCAAGATGGGTGTGAAATATAATAACATGTATTGACCAGTGATCCCCGAAGAGGTAGGCAAAGGAATGTAGTACTTTTTTGACTAATTACATCTCCAGTTACATTTTTAACTAATTACATCTAAAGCAACAATTCACTCAGATCAGATCACTTTGAAGGGAGAAATGCTATATGTTTTAAGTGCTATTTTGGGTGATATTGAGTTATATACATATTTGAAATCAACAAAATTAGCTGGTTCCGACGTAAGTGATCCCATTGACTTGAAAGGTACAAGACAATTTGTTATATACCTAACAGTTACAGATTCTAATGTATTATTTCTTTTAGCATATAAACTAAGTGTTTAAATATGAATTATTAATAAGAAGCTCACCCACAGTCAGCATCTGCAGCAACCCCTTGGGAGTGAGTTGTCCCAAGGCACAACGAGTGGCGGCCGCGCGAGGCAGCGAGGGGAAGTTATGAAATGGACCCGGTCCAGCCACCCACCACGCGCGGCCCGAGGCGCTGGCGTTCACTACGAAGTCCTCATAACTGAAATAGTAACAAAAGAATATTGACAATGACATGTTAACAGCCCATGAGATAATGTTTAAAAAGCAGAAACACAACTTGCTTAAAACTTTTTATCCAGATTACAGGTGTGATTTTACATGGACAATTTTAAAATAAATGATGATAACCAATACAGAAAGCTTAAGATAATGATAAAATTGATGTGTCATGGGATTATTGATAAAAAAAAATAGTAATACCTTTTAATTTACCTTTTGAGCAATGGAGACACTGGTGCATTGTCACACGGCAACTTGTCACCACCTCGCAAGTGTGTTAGGGGCCCTCTATCACCATGCCTGGTTAACACCAGCACTCCTTGGAGCAGCCACGCATCACTGTCAACAACAGCTGAAAAAATAAAGTGTGAGGCACAAGATTAGAAATGTAATAAGTAAAAATTAAATTTGTGCTTATCACGACATAGTAGGTACATTTTCAGTTATGGATTTCGCTGGGAATGAGTCTATCCTCGCAGATCAGGGAAGTCTAAACTTTAAGTCGTCACAGTAATATAATGATACAGTAAGACAATGATACAGTTAACATCCAAAGATTTTTGTTACTTCTTCAATATGCAAATTATATTGGAGTTTTATTGGCATCTGATGATAAACATACCTGATTTACTCCCAACACAAAACACCAAGAAACACAATGACACTAATAAATGCAACAATACAATGAGGTATCCAAAAAGATAAACAATGTAGTTGTGCCTGGGTAGATTGTACTACACAGCAATCAGTCACAGCAATCGATAAGAGTTTGTGTTCTCTTAGTCCCAACCAGCTTGCCCATCATAACTGTCATGTGCAGAATGGTCATAAATGGCCTATGACCACCAGTAAACTAAGACAGGGAGATAATAATGACAATTAAACAGTTAAAAACTTTTGATCATTAGCTTCATTAAAAGCTTCTTCCTCTGTCTCATAAACTGAGTCATAGTAAATTACCTTCCGATCCTCTCACAATGCTCTCAGGTGGATTGCAAGCCCTTAAATAGATCTTTCTGTACTTAGCTTCACTCTTTGATATGTACACGTTTGGTACAGCTTTTACAGCTACCGTTTCTTCACCCACCGACATATATTTATATACAACTGAAATAAAATTTATATCCTGATAATGAACCACTGTAATAAATTTCTCATAATTGAGTTACTAAATTTTGCCTAACTGTCTTTCAAATTAGGTTTATAGACTTAAAAGAAACATAGGCATGTGAATGAAGCAGATTGAAGTAACCAATTTTACATCTACAAAATATCTAGAATTTACAAAACGTGAGATCATGTATTCATGTAACTCATTCATCCATGAACAGTTAAAAAGATAGTTGGATTGTAGTATTTCAGTGCCTAAGCTAAAGATGAGAGTTTATAAGCTAATCACTCGTTTGTCAATGTTGTACAACACTCTATGAGTGTCGATGAATTTATGCTGTGAGCTAAATCCTGTGTGCAATGTAAAAAACCACACAAACATATTCCTGTATTTAAAAATCAGCAAATACTGTCTTTTCCTTTAATCAAAACGAATAAGAATCGTTTATGTAAAAAAAGTATAGTTAAGATCAAATGTTGTGAACCATAAAGTGGAGTCAAATGTTGGGCTGAGTCAGATCACCATGGTAGCTACAATTTTACAGTTCAGATGTGATGTAAACCAAGCCTCTGTGCTGCAATTTAGCTGTCCCTTAGATTATTATTGTGATGATAAGGAAAAGTAAACAACGTATTTAATATGAACAACATTTATTGAAAATAGTACGTACTACGTGAAAGGACTTTCATTTGTGCAAGCTGGGAACACCTTTCCTAATCTGTACTGCAAGTAATACTTTGATTATTATTTAATCAGACTTAAACAGAAATTTCTTATACAGACGTATCGTGATTACATGTAAAGTATATGTTACGTTTATCGAAGGAGAAATCAGACCTCACCTGTTATAAGAAAAAAAATCCATAAACTCATACCCACGTAGCAATAAAACGCTCGATGTTGGAATGAAAACTTCATCATTGCGTTTTGTTTTTTTCATTAATGAAAATGTTTTTCTTAATCCATGTTTAAGCATCCTTTCTATAATGATGATACTGGGTCAACCCCACTATGTTCGTGTATCTCGTCTACATCATTTTATTTTATAGCAATAGATAAAATTTTTATATATACTGATTTAAACTCACGGTCAATACATATATATTTTTAGAAAACAAACATACAACATGCCAAAAACGTCAATACAGATGTCAAGTAAATGTCAAAACAATTTTATAAATTCTCACTCTAAATCGTATGATGTATGTATTTAAAAAAAATATATTATTGGACGCTGAATATAAGCCTACTAATTATTCAAGTATATCGACAGCAGGACTAAGAAGGCATGTAATTGGAATAAATTGAACAGTCAAAGATATATTATGACAGATTTTTTTCTCCTATGTGCACGTAATTAAATTAAGAAGTAACTTTAATAATATTTTCGATCTTTAATTAATATCATATCTGCATAGATATGATATTAATGATAAAATGCATATGTTCTGGGACAAGTAAATCCTTTCTAAAGATGACTGAAACTGTTTAGTTGATAAAACATTTGTTTTTGTGTTAAAAATTCTAAGTTACAGCTGTGGAAAATATAATATATATCTTTGAATTATTTGTGTGAAATTTTGAAAAGTAAATAAATTTATTGCGAATATAAATAAAATCAACGCAATTTAGATACGAAAAGTGGGGTCAGTAGTTCGATGTTAACAGCTGAAAACTAAGCGCAGTGGCATGCTAGAAGCCAATGTGCAACCGTCAACGAAAACAGGCTGACGATTATGTTGAAATATTAGTTATACTATTGTTATGGTATAGTAGTTACTAGCAACACATTTACAAAGTGTCAATGTCAAGTGTCAATTGTGTAACACAATAAGATTATGAACCTACGTCCTGTAATTTGACATTTATAAGTCACGAATTCGACATCAACATAAATATAACTGAACTTGTTTGATCTTGTACATGCTTGAACATTCCGATTTAATTTAAGACTTGTTGTTGATTGCAAAACTTTGTTTACTTATTTTAATATGGCTTTTAAAAAGATAGATCGTGCAACCATATTAGTTTTAGATATGGGGATAAATATGTCCACGTCGGATAAAAAAAGTGAGAAAAGTTTCTTCGAAAATGCTAGAGACTGCATTGGTAGGATTATAGAACGAAAAATACTATCGCAGGAGAAAAATTACTTAGGAGTTATTCTGGTGGGAACTAAAACGACTAAAAATAATTTAGCTACACAATGTCCAGGGGCTTTCAGGCATATCCAATTATTTTCAGAACTTCAGACTCCCACTTGGCAACTTATTCGGGACTTACCAGACAAAGTGAGTTTTTGGTGATAATCTATTATACTACTTGGAAAAAAATAATGTTAGTCATGTATTCTTTTTACTGCTATAGGTACATAATATAAGCTTAAAAAATTATGTTTGCAGCCATCAAACTCTGAAGGGGATTGGTTCGATTCACTAATAGTAGCAGCAGACCATATCAAAAGTGACTTGAGCGGAGTAAAATATTCCATGAAGAAAATCATATTAATGACGAACTTTAAATCTCAGTCTGACTATGACAGCAACAGTGTTGAAACGGTGAGTGGTTAACAATGATTATAATATATCTGATAATGTATTTATTGTATTCCAAGTTTCTGTATCAGTTTTTTGGCCTATTATATGGCAATTGGTTATCCCCTAATCCAAAGAACATATAATGTTATTGGGGAAGAATGGTAGTACGACATTCATTTGCTCTCCCCTCTGGGAAAGTGAAGTTTTATTACAATACTATTGAACAAATTATAGCAATAATGAATAAAACTGTTAATTACAGGTCATTAATGGATTCAAAGAGGAGAATATTGAAGTGGACATATTTGGCCCAGACATCTATAAAAAATGTAGTAAAAATGATGATCTTAAACTTGCACAACTACTAGTTGATGCCACTGGAGGTGTTTCAGTTCCATTTGAGTACTGTATGAAATTCTTACTTTACCACCAGAAGAAGGCAGTTAATTGTGTACCCTGGAATGTTGATCTTAGTTTCACCCCAGATATCAAAATACCGGTATCTTGCTATATCAAACTTAAAGATGAACCAATAATTAAAAAATGGATGAAAGCCATCAAAGATACAGTTACAAATGCAGGAAGTGTAACTGAAGGTATCACTAAGACTAAAGTACATGTAAATTTGGAAAATCAAACTGTAGTTGAATTCAGTGATGTTATAAAGGGCTACCACTATGGCCAAAAAATTATACCTTTTTCTGACTATGACAAAAACATGCTGTATAAATCAGGCGAGAAGTCATTGAAGGTATATGGGTTCACTAATGCTGACAACATCAACTGGCACCATTTCAATGGTGATCAAATGCTTTATGTGTTTGGTCGAAAAGGTGACAAAAAAGCTCAGCAGTCCATAAGATGCCTAGTTGAATGTCTTCAAGAACACAACCTAGTAGGTGTTGTGAGAAGGGTTTATAATAATAACAATGCACCAAAAATGTTTGCACTCATGCCACTTATTGATACTAATAATTTTGTCTGCTTGTCAATGGTTGGTATATGTTACAAGGAAGAAATAAAGTACATGGCTTTCCCCCCTACAAATTTGAAAAAGTATCAGTGTACTGAAGATCAAGTAGATGCATTTAAAGATCTTATTAAAGCAATGGACTTAACAAAAGCTTATGATGAGAATGAAGTTGATGATACAGAAGCATTTCCTATTGCTGAAACAGTTAGTCCATCGGCCCAATATATTTTAGACTGCATTGCATTTCGAGCTATGAATCCTGGAAAACCATTGCCTCCACCCAGGGAAGACATAATGATGTTATTTAAGGTACCACCCTTAATAGAGGAAAGATCAAAAGATTCACTAGAAAAACTCAAAAACTTATTTGTGTTAAAAGATATTGGAGAAAAACTGCACCGTAAAAACAAGTCCTCTAAATCAGATGTGCAAGGTAACCCATCTGAATCTCTTGGACATAATTATGATGTAGAGATGAATGATCCACCAAAGATTGATATAACCAGTTTAAATAAAACTAATAATATCAGCAAAATAGGCACTGTTGATGCAATACATGATTATGAAACACTGAAATGTGATGGCAAAACTCTTGATGAGCTCGCTCCACAAATGACTGAAGTCATAGAAAGTTTGATATATAACAATTTAGATGGTACATATTCAAAAGCACTAGAAAGTGTAGCATTTTTCAGGAGGGAATGTACAAATTCAGATCCTTCATATTATAATAACTGGCTTGAAAATTTTAAACTTGAATTATTAGATAACAAAAAGCATGTTTTGGATTTGATTACTTCAAAGAAGTTAGATTTTATTTTAAAAAGTGAGAACAATTTAAGTACCTTTGAATGCACAGAGCAAGGTGACAGTCAACTATATAAAAATGATACTGTAGCAACTTTGACTGATATGACAATAAGTTCTCAAGTCAAAGATTTCTTTGATGACATGTAACTAGTAACTACTTCATGTTTAAAGGGATTCTTCTTACTATTTAAGAATGTAATACTTGTTAAACTATTTTTGTAACCTGAAATTACTTGTATATCAATTAATATATTTTTAAATCAGTGTGCATTTTATTTATTTTATCTGGTTATCTTACATTTTATAATATGCTTCAATCATGATATGTACCGTTTCAACTAAATTTATTTGTTGTAAACTATTCCATTTCATATTAATTCAGAATTATTGGCTAGACTTGATTCTAATTAACTATTAATTCAAATTTATGTTATAAAAAAATAAATGATTGTAGCAGAAGCCAACTTTACTTTGTAGTATCAAGTACTTTGTCTTTCGGTCGAAGATAGGTACAGAATTTAACTCTTATATTTTCGAACGGTATTTTTAAACATTTATCTAACCTAGTGGTGACAAGCGTTTTTTTAGTGGTACTTCGTTGTCTACACTTGTGCCCGGCATCCACTGGTATAGATATGTAGCCGAGGGCTCTGGCGCGAAAAATGGGATTTTACTGAACTGTTATAAGTCATTAAGTTTTATATGTCAAAATGTGAAATGTGAACATGTAAATACTTCAAACAGTATGCTACGATACGAGCTTTTTTGGGCTCGTCGGGAAATTCCCGGTAAATACTCTATAGCCATTGTCGTTGGACACTATATATTATAATGTCCTAATCCTAAATAATAGCGTTTCTCAAGTGGAAAATATTGTTATTTTAATGAATACCGGTGTGTCTGGAGTGCCAGTAAAACAAGAATACTAACATTTTCACATTACTGTGTAGGTTACCGCCATGTTAGTTGCTTATGGCACTTTTTAAAGTATATAATTGAGTACAGATTTTACAGACCGTTTATTGCTCTAGCCCGATTAAATTGACGGTAAATAAATAAATAAATATCTTGGGACATCTCCACACACGGCCATCTGATCCCAAACTAGGCGTCAAGAGAGCTTGTGTTATGGTAACCAGACGGCAGATAAACTACATATATACATATAAATATACACCTAAATAAATATTTTTATTACACCCAGACGTAGAACGAATATTTGCGCTCTCACACAAAAATATTTATTCTGAATGGAAATCGAACCCACGAGCCCCAGCGCAACGGTCAGGTTCACTAACCATTGCACCAACAGGC
>DWDU01001638.1:0-14213 GCA_018245575.1 Jemadia suekentonmiller
TGCCTTTTTACAAAAATAATTATTTCCTAATGTAAATTAATTGAAACACAAAGCGAAAATGTTAACAAATGCCATACTACTAAGATTCCACAAAGTTTACTGAATCTAAATAAGTGCAATCTGCTAGCATCATAAGGAAAAAAAATAGATTTTGGGTTATTATTTAGTACAAATAATAACACTTTTTTATATAAAACTAAAAAAAAAAACTATTTCAGAGCATCAATCAGTTAATATTTAAGAATTTCACTTTAGTTTATAAAACAAAAGTATTTACTTTGCTACTGGATCTTGGCCGAGAGGAAGATGAGCTGACAGAGATGTTGTCCTGGACTCCATACCTTTTTTGCAGTAGCTGGCTTCTTATGTTAATATATTTTTTGATTGTATCTATATCCTGTAAGTATGGTATATACCAAGTAATGTTTGAAATATCAGTTATAGTTCTAAAAATGAAATAAATGTATTGCCTACTACATGACATTTCATTTTTACAATATTGTAACACCAAGTCCCTTTTGGGTCTAAGTGAAGAGATTATTGCTCCATAAATATTCGAAAAGGGAATAAGCTAGAAGATATTTACTTATGTTTCTATTTACCTTGAATTTAGAATTTTCCCTTAAAAGCTGACTTCTCCGTCTAATATACAAAGTTTCTGGAAAAGATGAAAATTTAAATACAACTAGATTCTATCAATTCTAATATGTACTTAGATATTGTGTTTTTAAGAGTATCAGCGCTAAAGTTTGATGTGTATTGTATATGTCCAATGTGAGAGATTTTTTAAGCAATTTTAAGGTATATTACGGACCACCAGCTAACGCTAAAGTATAATTTAATATGTTTGTTATAATATTACATATGTAGTTATTCAGACACTGCCAAAGACAACTTCGAATGAAATAAAACTGTTCATCGGCTGTTATGACGTCCTTCAGTAGAAGAGCTCAAGAAAAACTACATAATTTTTTGTTTAAAATGCATTAACTTACTAAAATTCGGATTTCCAGGCGCTCTGTATGCATTAAAGCGAGCATCTAATGCAAAAATCTGTTGTTGGAAAGCCGCGGCCATTCTTACATCTGACTGTAACAGTTTTCAGTGTACAATATTTTAACTACACCATAGTTGAATAAATCATTCGTATTTCTCGAATTGTTTTTAACTGTATTGTAAAACAATGTACAAACGTCACTTTCTGACAAAATCAGAATAGTATAGATAGTAGAATACGCTAGATAAGAGACACTTGACACTGACAGATCATATCACATCTGTGTATGTTATTTTACCAATATCATTTTACAAAGCTTGAAATCGAAAATAACATTAATCCATAGAATTATATTTTTCGTTAAATACATTTATGGCAATTACATTTTTTATTATAAAAATGTAATTGCCATAAATTGCCAGGATTTTATTGTACTTAAATATGTACAACAAAATCCTGGCAATTCCACATGACCATAATTATCTACACTAACATAATATCATGCCTGTATTATGCCTACCGGAGTTATCGTCATAGTTGAAAGGATTAGCTCGCTGAACTGACTATGGGTTGGTCATTTTTGGCTATGAAGCAGTAAGCAGAGAAGTAGGCCAGTTCTGGAATACAGACTGCGACTCGGTAAAAGTAGTGTAGAATGGCGGTGATGATCTACAAAATGCTGCACGGATCTGTGCGAATTGAAGATCGCAAACAATAACAATATCTAGGGACATGTTCACACACGGCCATCTGATCCCAAAGTAGGCATCAAGAGAGCTTGCGGTATGGTAACGAGACGGCTGATAAACCATATATATACATATAAAGATATACATATATACACTTAAATAGATATTTTTATTACACCCAGATACAGAACAAATACTTGCGATAATAATTGCGTATTAAATGAATAGATATATACCTACAGGCAGTTCGATTCAATAAGTATAAAAGAAAAAAGAAAAATCGGAAGGGCAGCCGAATTGCCTGATCGATAGCATTAACATGAATATAATTTATATTGAAAATAATGTAAATATTAAATTTCTTCCAAATGACTACTTTATACATGTATTATATTCGACGTGCAGTATTTCATAAACAGTACCTACATTATAAAATAAAAATTATAACTTTATTAAATACTTCTACGAATAGACAACCGTATCAAAAGTGCGGGAAATACTTATAATTACAAACGAAACGTTATTTATATGTACATCAATTTATCCGGAGAGCATTAAAATACGTGTTTAATAATAGATGCAACGCCCCGTCACTTAGAACCTATAATTTGCTCGTTTCTCGGAAGCAAAACATCGGTCGGACTGGAATGAAGTACTAGGTCCCAGTAATAGCGTCAAACTTCGTAATTACAAAGTGGCTCATGCATATTGCGGGCAAAGGCTATTTATCACACACCTCGGCTTCGCTACTCCCTCATTTAGGGTTGTCTTCGACGCCTTGGTACTGATTTTTAACAACAATATTAAATTAACAATTTAATAATTTATATTTGTTACTTAATAACAAATAAGAAAACTGTAATATTAAGCTATAAGCTACGCTAGCGTAGCTTTACGCTACACTAAGTAAGCTATCATATTTTTATTAAAGGTAAAGGAAATAAAGTAGGTAATTGATGAATTCAGCTCTAACCTACATATTTTGTATTCCTACATACAAACCAGACACGAACATATGTATTTAACTTTACTTGTTGTAAGTCTGGCTGTACTTGACTCTGTTATAGTACGTAACTGGTATGATGTAATGTTGAGTGGCAACCCTAGCCGCCGCGTCCTCCGAGTGCCACGCGCGGAGGCCAACGGTTTCCCGGAATCCTTATTTCCGAAATCGAAATACTCGACGAAGATACCGAGAAGTCTCAGCGCGCGTTATTCTGGGGCAATGCCGTGTAAAACCCGAAACACGTCGCTTCTAGCAAGGTGCTCTGCCGTTATAAATAATCAGAATGCGTAAAAACAAGTCGGTGACCTGCGATTACCGGCTTATTTATCTGTACCGGGAAGCAGGGCCACCGGATCACCGCTTGAAAGTTTCCAAAATTAATCTTTGTTTTTTTTTTCAACAAAGACTACCTCCCAATTTCTTCCTCCAATGGTATAACTTAAGCACCATTCGTTAACACTTTAAAGATATGTTGAAAAAAAGGAAGCCAGCGACTTTTCAGCGACACTAAGCATACATTTGTTAAGAAAAATTAAACCAAGTATGTTCTTAGTTCATATAACCTTTTTATCATCATTAACCAACCAACAAACCCAGCAAACACACAGACGCCTGATAGTTTCAAACGCATTAGATACGCCTCAAAAGTCGAATAAACTATGTATTGAGCCGGCGATTGTTTTCAACCATCTTAGTATTTGTTGAACTCATTTCATTTAACGTTTCATGAGTAACATATCAAATATATATGATTAAATTATGTACCGACTCAACTGAGATGCAGGTACATGTCGCGGGACTGCCCGACTAGCTCCGGGCTCGTCCGAGCTTCTTCATGAATTCATGCCGACCGCAGGTGAGACTAATATTATTGTGACATTAGCGAGATACAAATGAAACAAGAGACAGAATTTAAAATTTCATTTATTTACCATCATACATCGTAACAGGTAAAATTCATTCGTATCAATAAACTTTATGTATACAGGCCATAATACATAAACTGATTAAACGTGTTAAACAGGCGCTTACTATATGTACATTTTTTACTAACTATATTAAAATATAAATTGGGTTTAGTGGAAAATGGGTAACGATATATTTTATACAGGGAAATTTTGAACGATCGGTAAAAAATAAAAAATATTAGTAATTAATTTTAAGTGGACGTAATTGATACAGCCATTTTGCTCACTAAATCCACCTTATACAGTTCATCATAATATGTCGTCCACACGTACACAGTGTCGACAAACACTGCATTGACTCGCGAGAAATGCACGTATGTGTTTGACCACGGCTATAAATAACGTAATAATCAATCAGTCAAAAACTTATAAAAAAACAAACTCTTAACTTAAGGCAAGTCACTAAAATTACACAATATTTAGTTATACACTTATAACATTTATAATATAACGCTATTTTTATATATAGGTACATAATTTTTTTTGTGTAAACAAATTCATTTATAATATCAACATTGTTACAATTTCATTTGCTGATCTATTTCATAAGCATTAACAGAGCTACCTTAAAGCTATGACATAATATGCTAAGCAGTTGATATTTTGAGCTACCATATCATGTTCCAAAAGTGTGATATATAATATATGTAACAGTTTAAAATCACTTTTAAAAAACAGTTTAATATACAAGAATATAAAAAGAATTCCTTCATAAATATGTACAATAAAACAGTGGTGCCAAGTAATCAAAATTTTTTTTTTCATAGCTTAAAATATCAACCCGTATATAAGTGGCGATAGTATACATCATCAATAATATAATTAAAGATAAAAATAAAATCTAAAACAATGGCATTAGAGAAGCACCGATGTACGGATAAAAAGAGAAAAAAATATACAAGTGTTGCCATATATAGAAAACTACAAAGCTCCTTTCTCACGGGAGAAGTTTATTCAAAAGCTTATTCCGGCGTAGTTCATGTTTTATTTATGAGTAGCTTCTTCGCATGGGTTTATAGATGGCCGCCCATGATGGACCACGTTGTAAACATCACTACACTTGACATTACCAGTGAGATAGTATAATATTAACATTCACGAGTTTACTAAGCGAACGAGGTATGATTCATGCTTGGTAGGCAAGAATCGGCGTCTAAACTAAATAAGTGGAAATAGTCGACTCCTTGTTGCCACACTTACGTACCGCGTTACCATTATATACCACGTTACCGTTACGACTACAATAATCAGAATTTAGATTGATCATTTAATGTTATGCAATACCATAAATTTAATCGCGGAATTACCAACGGCAGAATAGTCTTCACCTTTGCCTATATATTTTTTATCGATAAGTTTTGTTATAATTTGACATCTTTATTTTGTTTTTCCCGCACTTTTTTGTATAATTCCTTTACAGTGTATAAGTATAATAGCCGGCCCCATAAGCATCAACATAAAGCAATTATTTAATTTATAAATTGAACCAATAGCGTTAAATTGGAATTACTTGGAAGTGATAAATTATATTATTGTATACTGCAGCTAAGCAAACAAATGTTAACAAATTTATACGAAATGTATTTTTCACATTGACATCTGCGCAAAACTCTATCGTATTTCTCAGATTAAATATGGTAGTTAGTGTAATAACTGACAAACGATAATAATTATATTTCACTTTTAGATGTAGTGCGAGAGTTAGTGATTTCCATACGTTTATCGAGTCACGTTATTCTAATATCTGAACAAGTGGTAGTTGAAGGAAGTTAGATCGAAGCCTCCAGATTAGAAAACGGGTCTAATCCATTGCATGCGCGTAAGTTTTGTTAATCCGCGCTGTGTCGGCAGTTACGGCTATTTCGTCGGAACTAACTGTCACGAGCGGCGCCGCGACGCATACTAATGTCGTTGAACAGTGGACACCACGCAACGCACTAACATGACATTCACCAAATGCCCGCCGCTTGCAGTGCGCTCACGTAGACGCGACCATGCGCAAAAATCGCCTTTTATGTAATACGCCCTAATATTGAAATATCGTCATGTTTCCAGTACAATGTACGAATGTGCGGTGCTGACCACCGCATGGGCCGGTATTACGGCAAATCGTTTTATGTGTAGAATAATTATATTCAATTCTTACATCAAAATGTTAAGCTTTGTATTAAACCGGGAATAATCATAACTTTACAGTCAGTCCGTATGTCAATAGGTATGATAAAGTATTAGTTTCATAAAAACATATCAAATTCACTGAAGCGTGATCATAATACACGTGCTCAAAACCTTTGATATTATTATCCATAAAGAAGACTAATATAAAAGTTCAAAAATAACTTTAGGAACCTAAATACTTTATAACAAAAAAATAAAATAAAAATAAAACATTGAAAAGAAGAAAAGCACAAAGCGTACAAACAAAATAACGATCAATGCGAGTCGTAATAAAGTTCGTAAAAAGGAACGTACTAAATTGTGTTCCGATATACGTTTTTTGTTACAATTTATACGACGCGCCGGCTACGGTGTTTCGGCTCGGCGATAAAATATGTAATCGTGTTTCGTTCCGTTCCACTCATACAATGTGTCAATAAAGGTGACACAATTGCAGTCGCGGCCCGTTTTATTGCCCTCTGCGCAATATTCATATTATATTCTTAGGCATGCCTGTGTGCTGCCTACCTGTTTGTTTACTGCTGGTGTTAAAAAAAACGATAATTGTACATCATGGGCCTATTATCCCTGCCTATCCCTATCATCCTATTATCATACCCTGTTGGACACATTCCCTATCAAAATGACAACGGCTAAGAACATACTCCACCGCGCAGGGCAACTGAGTATTAACAGATTGAACTCGTGCTACTAATCGTGGAGGCAAAGACTAAAAATTTGCTTGTCATGTTTTTGTTCGATCTTTCTCAATTTTCAACATTTTATTAATACTTTTGTCCACGACCAATGAAACAACCTATTAACTAACGTTATTTCCGGTGAGCTATACATCTATTGAGAGAATTACATTTCTTTTTCAACTCAAAATGTGATCGATAGAAAAAATTCTAGCTAGTAAGAATGAAAATTTGCAAAAATAAGCTGTAAAAACTTAACGTGCATGTCAAATGGGACCTAAAGTTGCTATTAAGTCATATCGTCCGTATGAAATAGGGTATTTTATTAAGTATACATATAAAAATCGTATATTATGTGTGCTATTACTCTATTTACAGGAGCATATATATAAAATACAAAAATGCGTTATGTATTTTCGTTGTTCTGTTTAATATGTTCAAATGTAATTGTAATGAATACATTGAAATAGGCATAAAATATTGCCAAACTTCACAATCAACATAATATATTGTGGGTAAATGTAAAAGACACTATTAATTATTATTGCAAACGTAAAAATATTCAAAATGTACCCCGCGCACTGGTGACAACCATGATGCAACGCGCGATTGGATGAATATATTTGGTGTTAACGCGCAAATTCGTCAATGATTAAATCACAATTTAAAATGCCGCGTACGTAACTCGCCTCACTCTCATTGATAGTGCGAGTTACACCGAACTAATTAATAACCGATGATCGATAACAATTATGCTAAACGATGGATCGGTTAGTTGATATACGTATGTTACAGGGGATTATAAACTTTATAGTTATAACAATATGATCGGTTTTCGCGTACACACTTGTTATATAGCCACATGCGCCTAGTTCTAATGGCTCATGCAACAGTTTCACACTCGTACACGTCTGAGACAGACAGACACGCCAACATTTCTAATGTCTCCTAATCACTTTAATTGCCGATACGTTATTATTTAGTCGTTATTTACACATTTCTAGGCGTTCGCAAATTCAACGCGTCATTTTTGTACAGAATTAAAAGCAAGCAAGCGTGTTCATGTTACGCTAAACATTCAAAGGAAACATCTATATATCATTTAGCACCTCCCGTAGGCACAAACACCGGCATCAACATATCACTTCACAGTTCGCATTTCATAAATATCGAAAAGCTCACGGACAGACTAACTTTGATCAAAGTGGAATTTAGCCGGCTGTGTGACAGACATTTCAAGTTTTCACATCCACCCATCTCACGGAAAACCCCTAGACCGCTCTCGATCGCTCAGATTCACCTCGTTGGTATCTATGTATTACGACAAATCTATAAATATTACACTTTACATACGACAGTAAACCGTACCTACAACATTGATCAATGCTTCTAAAAACGCCGCAGTCCAAACGTAACTTTCATAAATATTCCATCTCTTTCTAATCTCCTACCTTAGAACGAAAATACATTTGCATATATACATATGCAAATTCCTATCAAAAATTAACATCAGATCTCTTTTATTTAACTTTAAAATATTAATTATTTAATAGAAGCGTAATAAACAATTGACCATTATATATTAGACACCAACACGGCGTACATTTCAAACTCTTACTAATAAAGTTTTCAATATTATAGTTAATCTCAATATTTGAGTGCAGTTTACAAGCGAGTGCATTTTATACGCGAAGAATGTATGCCATTGTTCTAATTAGTACGAGCAGACCTCGACCTTTACAGCTATACTTAGCATACGACTCATCGAAAATCGTATCACTGCTGTATTGGAACGATTACTGCGTATGCTTCATGTATAATGGCTACCCGTTCCATTTACGAAATTTAGCTAGACGAGTTTTGAACTCAACTTTATATCATTTTACACTCATTGATTTCAAATATATTGCTCAGAAATGGAATATGTGAAGTTCTAAATTTAAAAGGAAAGAGTTCTATATTTGAAATTGTATTAATGATTTTGTATTTAAAAAATGCTTAATATTAATAGTATTGAGTTTGGTGCAGTTATAAGACTGCACCAACCAGTTCACAAGTTACTCAAAGACAAAGCATAATCTACGTCCTCTTTATAACTTAATGGCATAATTTTAAATATGAGCACCCGAAAATACGAACCGCTATCAAAGCTCAGTCTTATCGCAAGCTCAATTTTTTGTTGCTTATTGCATATGTGTGTGTGTGTGTGTGTGTGTGTTTTTGTTTCGCTCAATTCTGGAAACGCTAATCACCGCGGTGTTGATAGTTCGCGGGGAGGACTGGCGGAGCGCCTTCTCGGAAACGAAAGCGAGTCGGGGCGTCGTCGGCTAGTGGGAAACGCGATTATCGTAATAACCTCCCGGAACCGCGCTCCTTTCCGATTTGCGCCTAAACAACATATTGCGCTTGTTACTTACGGCCGACGTGACGACACTTCCTTTGGTACGAGCTTCGAACGGTTGGAATGTTCTAGACGCTTCCAGAACTCAACGTACTGCGCGATCTGCGTTTGAGACTATAGACTTGATGTTCTTATTACTATTTAACGTGACAGAACAGAGTTTCGTTACATCTACCAGCGCATAACACTGTACAACAAAGTATAACCATATTTTGCTTTTCATTGATTCGATGGATTTTTCAATGCTCTTATTTTACTGTGCCAACATACTGATAGTCTGCGCTACACACGATCATAATTACAGGCGGTACGGTCATCAGCATGAGCAAGCAGGCACTTTATATTGATTTATTGACATTTCATTTCGTATATCCAATAAAATGTGTCGTATATACACATACCTAAACAGATTAATGTTTCGAAGAACGCGCCGCCAACAGAAAACGATCGAGTTTAATCGATTATTTGGTAACATTAGACGTGATTCCGAGAAGTCGATACGATTGAGATAGTAACAAGTAAAACGGAATTAATAAACCGGTATCCGAAGTGTCGATTACATAGAAACGAGTGGTTAGCAGTCTGTACTACTTGTGTAAGCGGTGATACAACTATTCAAAAATTTCAAAGAAAAACCCCGTAAAATAAATTACGGGGAAAATTCACCAATGGAATTCGTTGGCGATGGCGTTGGGGCGAAACGAATCTTACATATCTGAAGAATCGAGATACACAATTGATAAAATATGATTGTTCCAAGAGATACCGTGTGTTAAATAACTACTCGTCCCAGTCGTCGTCGCTGGACGAGCGCTGCGGGGGCGTCTGCTCGGCCGGCTCCGGGATGACGCCGGCGAGGGTGTGCAGCACCGAGCCGCCCGAGCGCTCCGCGCCAGATATCCCGCGGCGGCGCATCGACAGTTTCGCGTGAAGGTCCGCCATGAGATCACCCCCGATAGCGGCCTTCGAACCCTGCAACAATGGAAACTTAATATTACTAAAACTTTTCTACAAGACATACTTGCCCCGTGAAGCCCGGTTATTTTATATCATCAAAATCATCATCAACTTTTCACAGTACACAACTAGACATAGGCTTCTCCAAAGGGGTTTTTTCCTGCGATCGCAGAGCACAGTTTAACAGTCTCCACAAGGATAGACTTATCCAACGAAATATATGTATTTAACATGTTATTTATCATAGACTCTATTAAGAATATGCATAGGGTCCACAGGTGTACTGGATGCGTTATATGTCCATCTGTATTACATAACACTTCTTGTTCATGATGCTTACAACAATGTTTCATTTTAATAGAGCTAAAGTATCAAAAACGAATAATTAAATTGAAATGTGTCTGTAAAATACAATTATGAAGTTGTTCAATTATCTTCCCTCGTGAACTTTTTATCTGTGGCGACCAACCATTCATAGATATAGGGTGAAAGGTCGACGGTTGATCAGCGAGGAGACGACACATTGCGTGGCCGGCGGGTGATACGTGAAAAATTAATCATACACTCATTTATGTTAACCAACGTTCCGTGTTACGCGGAAAACGCCTTCGCACGACATTATCTAACAATAATATAAATCCATTACTGAGAATGTAAGGTCAATGGCACGGCCTGTTAAGAATAACTAACAAATTATAAGACAACACAATCAGCACGCCACAAACGATGACTATTTACGCAATTCTCCGATACGGACGAGATAAATATCGAAAATAAATTATTTATTACCACTTGTTCAACACAATATTGTATGTAGTACATTTCTAACACAAACCAACAAGCTGCATGCCACAGCGGAATACTAATACAATAATGAAGGGAAAGGAAAACAACAGAATTGTAAATATGAAAAAAAGGTCACCACAATACTGCCAACAATTTTCCAATAACTAATTAGTACGTATACAAGAGCTGTGTTATCGGTGGGTATTGTTAAGTTATCGATAACACTTATCGATAAGACACAAATAGAAGATCGTCACGTTGGGCAAACGTTTTCGCGAGAGCTCGTGCACGACGCCGACGGGCCGTGTCATGATGATCTCCATAACAGGATCAACTTCAATTGAACAATTTAAGCAATAAACATTGGGGAGGGAGAGGGGGGAAACCTGCTCTTCCATTTTAATGCCCCCGCGATGGTATCCCAACGAGCACTTACCGAGAAGCGAGACGAGCGCAGAAAAAAAATGCACGAAACCAGAAGGCATTCTACGTAGTGCAAAATATAAATTGTCAAGATGGCAATGATCATTCCCGAGATGCACGCGCACAGTGTACTTACAAGTGGAGGAATCTTCGAGCGACATGAATTTTGATGCTAAAAACTGAATGTTTATATTCTTGCTTGTTTTTACGTCATTTGTGCAACGACCGCCCAAGCGAGCTTTTGTCCGGTACCTTTAGTAGTATTCAAGCATCTAAATAATAGACGAATAGTATGGGAGAGTAATGATTGAGAATGATTTGCTGTTTCATATTAAACACAAACGAATTATCACTTCTAATATGTGTATAAATAATCTATCAATAATCCGTCTATCTATCAACGCGTCTAATATGTCAGCAAATATATGGCTACCACATTCTTTAGAGCGGTATTATGTTTAGCTTAGTTTAATTACTGATGCTTAACAGCAGATATAGCTGTAAAGACAAACCAACTCTGGTGCCTCTAAAGCAACTCAGAATACCGGCTTCTTTCGCCTGTAATTTGGATATTTTACTACCCGATTACACTTACTTGAGTAGTGTAAGGCTAAATACTTGATGAGACCAACTCCGGAGGTGATCCATAATTGCTATCTACGGTAATTGTCCAAAAACAGTGGTAATCTGTTTCTCATGTGTACGTAACAAAAATAAACGATTGATAACAAGAACTATTTAAGTCAGTATGTAAAGAGATGCATATGACAAGAGTACATTTCACACATTATTTCTTCGGCATTATTACAGGTATAACTTATAACGGCTAAACTGTTTTCAGAAAGTGGTTTGGTGGCTTTTACACGAACAAGGCGCACATTCGACACGGCTCAGGCTAAACTGGCCTGTCCAATACGACCCGGCAACGCGTACACGGTCGAACATTCTTAGCGATTGAGATTATTCTTTACGGCCTCAGCAATAGCACCTAGCGCACGCAACACGCTTCCCATTGTTTAGAAAGAAAACGAAATGGACGTACAGGAGAAAAACGAAATTTCGCAATTCAATACGCATTCCTCCGTCGAAACGATATATTTAGACCGGCTCACGAGCGGGCCACAGCAATAAATTCATGTTTCCCGAAGTGGAAGACGATGCGGAGATCTATATGGGTTTTAATAAGAAACCCAGCCAGACGCAGCGTCCCTTCGATTCATAGCCAGTTGAAACGCGCGTTCACCGAATAATCTATAAAAACAAACAAGCGCATTAAATTGCATAAATCGCATCCGAATGAAACAAACACACAGACGCACACACATGTATATTCCCGGGAAGCGCGCGACAAAAGCCAAGTCATGAGAAACGCATCGTTCTGCAGAAACTGTCGATTCTGATAAACGGTAAGCCGATCGATTGATTCCTCTGACGTGCGACATAATTAACACTGAAACCTATTCGCGAAACATTTGCCGCGTACAAGGTTCAAACAAAGCGAAAGATAATAAATTCGAAGAATTATTTGACGATATCATTAGTTTTTTTTTTTCTAACAATTGTATGCCGTTATACATTATGTATACTTCCTCTATTTGTGCGTTCTGGGATTTCGCAGAATCACAATGTACAAAGTCGAAATTGGGAAATTACTATTTTTCTACACAACTTTACACAATCAATGACATATATTACATATGTATTACCATCGAAGGTAATCTTTTGAAATAGATACCCTATTGAACGACGTGGACCAGTGACACCTTGTTGCCCGAATCGATGTAAGAACGACGTATTCGAGACCGAATTCGTGACTGGACCATCAGCGGCGGTTTACGATCCGAGACATGACAATCAAACAAATGTTACGGCTCGGCCGCGCGCGGGCGCGACGTCGACAGATCCCCATTTTACGATTCACGCTCATCCGTTACGCGTTCGGAATGCAACGTAACGGACATTACTACAGGAATCCCAAATTCGAAGTTTGAAAACAAGCGCGCTGGTGGGTTAAATTGTAACGAAACATTTATGAAATAGGCCAGTACGTATATGAACCTTAGGATTAAAAGTGTTTTGAGAATAGTTACTAACGAAAATGCACTGTTAGTGCGTTTGATATCACTAATGAAAAACAATACAAATATTTAAATATAGATATATTGAATAAAAATAGTTAAATTGAATTATCACCAATAATTCCTCGTTTCTCATTTATTGGAACTTGATATTGTTATAAACGTGTCCGGCGATAATAGAAAATTGAATGTAACGTATTGGCCACAACTATTTTTTCAGTCCATCGCTGGGCACGGGTCTTTCTTACAATTGTGGGAATATAGGTATTATCAAGTTTGAATTGTTGTCTAACATACAATTCGAGTGGACATATAACTTTTTTATGTGTCAATCGAACATTTATATCACAATTTCCGGACAATATCTCGTAAATTAAAAAAAATAGGTACCTATATTACTAACTGTTGTAAGGGTCTTTATTACTTCATGATTAGGTGTAGTGATAACAAAAGTTAACCAATAAGCAATAATAAATATACAAACTTGTAGGCGGTTACATTTCTGTACGAAATGACACAATCGCGAAATGATAACCGCTGTCGTATAGCTACGACCGCAAGCCCTTTTATAGACAATGGAGGTACGACTCCGTCGGCGGGGACGCGATGGATATTTTCAAATGAAACAGGTTGCGTAGGTGTAACAGAAAAACTGAAAGGTCGAAAAGAACGAACGCTAATTGGGTCGCGTTTTGCCGAAGTGCCCTTCGAGAGCGGGGCCACTTAAGTTGCATTTATACAACGAGCCGCGGTGCTTTATGAGCGTGCGCTCTGTACAAAAACACATTTATATTTCGGGGAACAGCGTCCGCGCATCCGCCGCGGGCTCGCGGAGATAGCATCTAATTAAAAACCGGTCAAGTGTGAATTGTCTTCACGTGCCACGGAAGCCGCCGGCGGGCACCTAAGCGTTGCTTTTACCTTTTACGCTTTTTCGATAAATATCTTTCTGATACCGTGTATCTTACATGTGCTCTAGTCTAGTGTTTAAGTGATACGGACACTGATGCTTTTGTGATTTTTCGATAAATAACTTTTTAATTATTTGAATCT
>DWDU01001639.1:0-14212 GCA_018245575.1 Jemadia suekentonmiller
TAAACAGTATTTCGACGCCAAATACTTCCACGTTGTATATTAAAATATACTTGTACTATATGTAGTAGAGGTATATTTTATTTAAATATTTAGATTGAAGTGGCGGTAGAGGTAGGTGGTGGCGTCGGTCGAGTCGTAGCTAGCGTGAGTGCTGATCGAGAGGTCTTGGGTTCTTATTTTGGGTCGTGTACTACCTACTAGTTTTTCCAAGTACAAATTCTAGTTGAAATTTCTAACCGTGGCGCGGAGTCTAAATTAATGCCCAACTCGGCATGGCAACATGCTTAGCACAAATTCATTATGAAACGTTAACCTTCCTTGTGAAACCTGTGAATATTCCTGTATTTCTCTGCCTACCTCTTTGTGATTACAGTAGTGATGTTACGTTAAGTGGTTTAAATTAATAGAAGCACTTATCGTGACTTGCGAAAATTATTGAAAAGCAATTGTTGGAAGAAATATCGTGTATCGAATTGTGTCGATTTAAGTTTCTTATGTTTTTTTTACTGTTTCTAGAACAAAACCATGTTGCTTTTGAGGTTTCAGACATTATACTGACAGTCAGACAGACTACTGTTGATATAACAGAATACTGTTGATTTAACAGAAGATGTGAATGGGCATTCCGACCACCTGTTGTTTATTAAACGCTATGCACGTCGACGGCTGTAAGTAACCTCAAAGTTTATCATCTGTTCGGACTTGAAATTGTCTATTCGGACAAATCAATCGGGACACCATAAGAGTTAATTTTAAGTATTAAAAAAACTATAGGGATTACTATAAAAATTCACGTTAAACTTAATTTTTTTAAAGGGTTTACTGTCTTGACAGGGTCACGCGGTTAAACTGAATTATCACTGCATGATTAAGGAGGTAACTGAGTAATATAATGGGATAAAAAAATGAAATTTAAGGGGTACTATTTATAAACCAGACGTTGTCAAGTGACAACAAGTGACCCTTGAAGTACGGTGCAATCCCGTTGAGTTATCGTTGTACTTTTTCCCTAAAGTAAGGGATGAAAATGCTAATGTGATACGCACATTTCAAGCCCATTTTTTATCAGTTTATGTAAAATAGAGTTCAGTGGCCTTAGCGCTTTTGTTTTTCACTCAGTAATATACTCGTTTTAGAATATCGGGTTGAATCACATCTGAGGTTCAAGTTAGTAACGAGTAACTGTTGAATTTTTAACTTGAATAATCTATTGTTATCAACGATTATACACGCAATAATGCTATAACTTACTATAGAAGTGAAGGAAAAATTCTCGAGGAAACCAGGGAATCTTTGAGTTCCAAACAAAATTGTTCTCTAAGGCTTGTGAAGTCTGCCAACCAGCACTTGGCCAGCGTGGCTGGCAAAGTCCTTAAACTTTCTTATAGTGAGAGGAGACCAAATTTTAAGAGCAAAACGATAAAAGGGTAGAGAATTATGGGAACGATGATATGAACAAGTAATGGTTTTTTAAATACCTGTGTTTGTATATTATCGGAAAATGTTAGAAGAATGTTTTTCCATCGACTAAAAAAGAGTTTTTACAGTTTTTAAATCTACAATTAAAACAATTTAAATAAATAGAACTTTATTTCGTGCCTAATACACACCTAGATTAACACAACTGCTTCCTTTAAAATCTATTTACTAAATTGTTTATTATAATAAATTTTAAAAATACTAATGAGAAAAAAACGGTCGGCCTATAAATACTGTAATACATTTTATTCAGTATTGTATATTAAGAAACAAAATAGAAACTCGCGTAACTTACTTTCATTTGTTCCCTTCTATGAAATAATAAAAAATGCGTCTATATTTTCATTACTTAAATAAATTATATGGAAATCAAAAACCATTATAAGTGAAGAAAAACGATTCAAATTATCTAAACGGTTGAAAGTTTTCTATAATGTCCTTCAAATTCGTCAACAAGCCATTTGCTGATAACTTTAAACGTAATTTTGTAATAACAGAGCCGTACCAACAGTAGAAGAGTAAGAGGATAGATGTTTACTGACGAAACATATTGACATTTTCAGCCACTACATACTGACTGGTCCGTTGGTTCGGTTGATGGATCGGCTGAGGGTAGTGAGTTCGATGGCTGTCCGGAACAAATATTTGCGTGGTTATCACAAATACATACGAGTAGTTCTCCCTTGCCAGGGTGTAAAAAGTTATATCTATGTAAGTATGTATATATCTCAATATATCCACTTATATTTATTTAAAAATTGCTACAATATTTTTTTTTATAACATTTCATAAAATATTAATATACATGGGGTTGAAGTCGTAAGTGGCATAGAGCTATCCTCCCACACGCTTCGAACTGCGCAGGCTCGAATTCGCTATGTGGGTTAAGCCTGAGCTTTGCCCATCGAGCATTGCCACCCTCCCCATCCCCCAGCCATTGTAGACCTTGTTACGAATCTCTGTACTGCGTCAATACTGGCCTTGAATAACTGCGCAGTTTGTTCCAATGTTACAGTACCGTACCTGTTCAATCAAAATCGCTGATATTTTAACATAAATGTAGAAATCCGAATGCTATTTTCATTAACGTAATTAATATCATAACATTGTAAGGATACAGCAATCACATTTTACGGTAATTAGGCCGCAATTGCATTGTTCCGGGCGGCGAAATGGAATAAAGAATAAAATTGTAAGACTATCACTTTGCGATGTAATAGTGTTTCGTATGATATAACAGAACAGATCAAACTTTAAGCACTAAAATAAAAAGTTGCATTTAACGTTTGATAATTGAAACTAGGATTTAAGTTATTTTTAGTTCAGCTCCAAAAAATATCGTTAAAACCAATTTTAAATTCAATGTAAAATAGTTATTTAGTAAAGTAGCACTTATTTAAAACATTTAACCGAGAGAACTAAAATAGATTTTTTTTTATATTTCTAGAAGTTGCGGAATAGTGGAATGAACACGTTATAGTACAGCTGCCTACACACAGTTCCACACGAGGTGACATGTTTAGGAAAATGACACAAGACACGGATTTTTTTTTTCGAAAATCTTCTATTATTGTTCACTCTGTACAAATATTACCCGTAGCACCATCTAGCGACATCATAACAAAATCGGCAAATTGACATCATTGTCATCTACAATACTTTATTAACGCAACTTTAGACATAAATTAATCAGGTATTTTTGTACTAAGTAAGTTGCATTAAATATTTAGAAAATATTTTAATCACAATTCGTATCTACACACAAGTATGCATAGAAAAATTGTCGATTTGTCACGGAAAATATTCTTTGAAATTCAACACTTCGTCTGGACATACCTTAATAGTAAAATTTTGTATGCAGTAATGGCCTTAAATATGAACATAGTTACGATTGTTAGATATATTTATTTTACTCCCATTACACGTCTGAATTGTTGTGTCAAACTTTCTACCCCTAGTTTTGGGAAACGATTTCTGGCAACACCGAAGTTGAAATGCGTAACCAAGGGGGATGGGGAAAACATTGAGCTACAATGCATTTGGATATGAAGATTTCATTAAAGGATATTTAAGTAACAAAAAAAATGTATAGGTTTAAATGTTAACTACGTTAAGAATTTATTATGGATTGACGTATGCGTAGAATAAAGTTACTTCTGCATAACCGTCACTTAACAGGAGAGCGATTTGAAGTTTAGTTGAGAGTACACATTTCGCCTTATTCTACGGATAAATAAATCACAGGTAAGGTTATTCAACTGGTATCTTCCAAACTACATAACTTTAAGCAAAAATGATTTTACTAATACATTTATAACTTGTTCTTCGTATCGGTCGATTTGTACCGTTTTAACATATTTATTAAAGCCTTGTTCTTTTACCATCCTGGATCCTACCGAGTTGCATTATATATTATTGTTCACAGATTTAACAATAACTTTTCTGTCAGCCGTCGCATACCGTCAATTTACAAGTTAGATGGTTGGTAACTTTTTTTTATTGTCAGTAAAATGCATTACGCATCCCATCGGACCCGGGGGAGCCCGATGGGTATGTGGGACTCCTGGTTGCTCCAGACTACCCACTAAAAACCTGACGGTGTGCCCCTCCGGTGTTATGGGTGGGACACGAGAACAGTACGGTCGCACTTCATTCGCGACTCACCCTGCCGAAGCCTTTTGAGGAAGGCTCCCTATTCTAGACGCCATCTCAGCACACATTAGATGACGTCTCCACTCGCCCCTGTTCGCGAACGACGTATCCCCCGATCCCGTCGCCCATAGGCCGTGGGCGATGGGACCCCGGTCGGGGCAGCGAGAGAGGATGCGATAACCGCCCTCGGGATGCGAGGGCGTTGGATGTAATAAGCCCCCCCCCCCCCCGCGCCCGGCACGTCGTCGCGGATCGGGTCAGTGAGGCGGACCAACCCCTTCGGCCCGTTCCGCGATCTCCCAAAACCTTCCGTCGCCGACCATGGTAACTCACCACAGCCGGCGGCGAGAGATCGGCCCTCATCGCCGCCTCCAAGGCGGCCGGCGGTCTGCCGCCCCTGTGGGCAGAACACAAGCGGCAGTCCACTAGTGTGGCCGGCCGTTAGGCGCTTTCGCTGGGCGGCAGGAGAGGAGCAACTGAACTCACATGCGCCCCGCCAGAACATTCGCCACAAGCAATAGATTCCGTAGAAGGAAACCTATTACTCGTACCCAGGGTGAACCGTCCCGGACACCCTGCCATTCTCCCTGGATGTTGCCATCAAAGGTGACAAGCAAGGGCCGGGCACTCGAGGAGGTTTTCTGGCAGTGTCACCCCAATGGTTGGTAACTACTTCAACATCGCTCAACAGACATTAGATTAAATGTTCTTTTTTATGTATCTAGTCATTTGTGTTTTGAATAAAATATTTTTTTTTAACATTTACAAAATATTTTGTTTTATTTTAAGTATTTAATATTATACTCAATAAAAGTCTTTAAATGTTAGACATTTCATAGTAATTATAAGAGAAATCAGTAAAAAATATACATTCATTAATTACTATAAAGACAGTTTCTCAGTATACTAAATATGTATAAAGATATTTATTAAAGCTAAATTAAAAATAATAATGCCATATCATATTTTTTTCCTACTTCCGTGACTTATACAAACACTAATTTCCTTGTAACTGCGCCATCTAGTATCCAGTAGCAGAAATAAAGTTTCTAGAACTCCTGGAATTTCTTTTGAAATATATTATGAATATCGTCTCAACCATATTATTGTGAAATATGCATATACACGATTAATCAAATTATTACTATTATGCATATGAATCAGAAAGGTATTAAATTATGACTGAAGCTCTTGAATTGCATAACCAAACAATTGTTCCGTAGAAAATGTATGCAAATGAACAAAGGTGCTGTCGTAAACAGATTTAAATTTAAAACGTACTTAGTATAAGCGCCTGTTCAGTTTCTTAATACAATTTATACAGAATTACATTACTTTTACTACTCGTAAATAGATGTCGCTAAAAAGAATATTCAATGGAACATTTATTCAAAAACCAAATTGCTATCTTAAGCAGATACGAACTGAAAATATATTTACTCGTAATATACGTGCGGTCAATATTCAATACAGTTAATACTGAATTACATTCGTTTTACTACTCAATACGCCTGTACCACGCCTGTAATCCCCGAAGAGGTTAGCAGAGGGTCGTAATTGCTGTGTAGAGCTGATCATGTTCCGCTATTACTCAATAGATGGCGCTACAAATAAATTATAAGTACAGTGTTACCTATTTTCATAAAAATAAAACATGTAAGGAACACATTTTAAAAATATTAAGATTTTATATTACAAGTAACCATAGTAAACAAATCAGAGATTTATGTTTATTACTCTAAAGAAATTGTAAACATTTATAATATAATAAGTAGCAACGTAGTCGAAGCACGTCAGATTTGACAGATTAGAAATATTTGGTTAGAAATCTGTTTTCCGTGTCTACCCCGTATAGAACATGACGTGATGATATTTGTAACAATGATGTGGAATTGTAATTATGAATTGCTAATACGGAAAATATTAGTCAATCCATAATAATATTTTTCCGTAATTTTAAGGAGTTTAAGTCAATATTATCAAAGTGAGTCTTCGCCTGTTCTTTACACATTTCACTTCGTCATTATTAATTTGAATTCGATAATCAAGAAATTTTACTTGATTCTGTATCATTGCAAAAAAAATTACAGTTTTGTACATAGTCATGAAAAAAATTTAAAAGATCATTTTCATATTCTAAAAGGAAAAGATGTTTGATAAGACTGCTACGTAAAAATATTCCTAGTTATAATGTTTATAAATATACAATTATTTCCTAGAATTCTTGAGACAAAGACATATTGACCATAAGACCTGCTTTCTCTTTTTCTAAACATTTGCTGTAGTAAATTTCAAATCAATTACTATAGCAATTTTTAATGGTTTATCAAATCAATGTGTGTTATTTTAAAATAAGGTTGCAAATTATATTTAGCTCTGTTTTTGTTTCGTCATACATAATATTTGCATGCAATAACAAAAATGTTATCATAGAACAGCAGGGTTGCAAGCGCAATGAGAATGCGATGAGCGCTTGCGCGAACAACGTCAAGAGGTTGAACAATGGCGAGTTAGGTTAGGTTACACAAGGTTGCCGAAGGCGGACCAAGTTGCAGGGTGGCTCGCGAGTCTTGCTAACAGTTGTCGCGACCCACTGATAATGCTTAAGTGGCATACCGTGGTTGCGTATCCAGCGTTTCGGTGAACATAGGGATTTCCCCACGTAAGAATAGGCGGTCAAAGTTACCCAACATTTTACTAATATCGATGCTAAAGTGATGCCAAATGTCAATGCACGGCCTATGGTGGACCACTACATGAATACGTAGTTCGGAAAGCTTAGAGCAAGCTTAAGATGTTAACAGGTTAGTAATTTATACATCATAATATTGTGTAAAAATACGGCAGCAGTGATTTTGTAGTAAGGTGCCATTTCACCTCAGAAGAATAAACAAGAAGAGTAGCACCTAGGAGTATTGGTTGCTGTGACAATACCAACAAGATGGCGCCCAAAGCAATCGATGGAAATCGTCTCGCGGCAACATGTCGCGAATACTTTTGGACTAGGCCTACATATGTAGGTATATATTATTTTATCATCGTCGGGAATCTAAATTTATTTGAGGATTAGTTGAATACGTAATGTACAAGCATGAAACAATTAATTATATAAAATTTAATAACAGTTACTTACATAAAATTAAAGTGAAATATTAATGAATTTAATGTCACATATACATACTATCATACAAATATCTAATTTATATTGTTTAATAATTTCAGAAGCAGGAACAATTCCGGTTTATAAAGAATGACCCGTAGCACCAAGAACTTGACATCTATGAACCGAAACCTCTGATAAAAAATGTTCTCCAAGAAATTTTTACAATTAACACGTAAATAATATTATTTATTACTATTATTGTTAACACATGAATGATTGACAGAATTGAAGCATTACATTAAAAATAATAATTATTATTAATATTAGGTACCTATTATTGAGTCAAGCGAAGCTAGCTGTAGCGCCGTGTTTAGTTCTCATTGTTTATTTGTAGCAAAGATAAAAACGATTCCGTTCATAGTTATTAGTCGACAAGAAGGAGCCACAAACTATAATTGCCACAAAGCGTAATGCGAATATAATCTATTATTATTTCGACTACCTCGTTGATTTAATGGCTGCAAGTGCTACTGTGGGCGGGGTACGGGTGCTGTCGGAGTTTGTACACAATGTATGACAATAGCCTCACCCCCTATTCCATGATGATACGAATTATAAGATAATTAGTAATGTACTCCTCTCCTTAGCCCTTCGGGGAAATACGAGCGTGATGTAATATTGTGTTACTTTTAGCGTAGATATATATAATTTTATTTACTGATATTATTATTCAATAGTATATATCCCCGAGCGGTGACTATGTCTGATTGAGTACGTACATGCACTGCCCGGCGCACCCTGGACATTGCGACTAATTCTTTCACCACGATGGCTGATGATCAGCTGTCGACTCGAAGAATAAATAATAATATATATTAAGCAATAATAATTAATAGGGAGCGAAAGGCATTTAGCGATATTTAGAACTTTAGCGACATTATGTTCATTCACATTAAAATAATTGCATCTAAATGGATTGCGTGGTGACATTACAGTGTGTATTTCAGATTTGTTGTAATGATAATCGTTATTGCCTCGCGCTTGGTTCTTTATAGGGTAAGCAGAAAGCAGCGAGTACAAAATACTATCCTCACATAACTGACGTGGTTTCTAGGTTCGTCACTCTCTTTGTACACGTACACTGTGCTATGGATTTATTAATTGTCCTAGTTATTTTCAATAAGAACGGCAGATTAATCCGCTCTGAGGTCATTGAAATGCAAAAATATTGGTAACCTCACGCCTGGTCATTTCAGGGGTAGGCAGAATCTACCGAGTGGTGAATATACTTGGAGACCTGATGTGTTGCTTCCTCTTTCAAAATGGCATGAAATACAAAAAAAACCGTTATAATGAGGTTATAACGCTTATTCCTCAGGTCAGTGCTGGTCCACATATAAACAAGAACTTGACGACGTGGAGAAAACGAATGCAAGTCAACATCAAATAGAAAATAAAACAGACGGTCTGTGACGTACTTCGAAACGATAAAACGTTTGGAAAAATCGAGAAACATGGCTTACTCGAGCTTCCTCAGCGATGGATACAGCGGCAGTTCACTGCCGGAAATCAAATGTACGTTTATCTTAGATACAGTTCAGTTACAGTTCACTTACAGGTATAGTGTGTGTACTGATTCAGTTATGTATTCTGTTTTTAAAATGAACAGTAAGAAGCGTTCGTGCTCGGCTCGCCTGCGGTTGCGCTGCGCTGACAGTATATACTAAGTCCCGTGACGTAATTAAATTTAAATTTAAATCACGTGACTAATTATCGGGATAGAGCTCTCTTTCAATGGAAGCTACTTCAACTAACGCTATAATTTGTTTTCATAAAATCAGCAGCTAGTACTTACTTGCATTTACTGCTATAATTCGTTGGTGTTTTTTTTAACTTTTAGTTCAAACACATTAGACTGAAATCACAATGCTCGTTACATAATTTTCCTAACTTAATGTCCTGCAGTGCTGACAAGCCTAGGGCCCCGTCGTATGTTGACCGTGCTGCCACTCTGTCAGATTTCGAGAAGGACTCTAGATCAATTTGGGTTTGGATCTAAAGGTGTATGAACTGTTGTAAAATCTACCTTATAATACACATTTTCGCGCCAGGTCCCTTACGGGGTAGGCAGAGATCATGGATACCTCTATCCTTACAGACTTACAATGTACAAATGATAACGACTACACTGGAACATCTCTTATTTATGTCCTAGAAATATCGCAAATTAAATTTATATTGTCTTCATTGTCTAGAAGTATTGAAAAATAAGATTGTAAAGGCATATAGACAAGACGTGGGATATTCTGAGGCGGTTAAATCCCGCGGTGCGTAATATGTTGTCAAATATGTGTAAGCTAAAGAAATGCTAAATTTACAGTTAAAATATGTATATATTTTTTGGTTACCTATTGAATTCACCAAACACGGAATATATTGAGACTATTTCGCCAAAAACATTATAGTACAAAGACATTAAAACACGGTATGGAATAAGAACAGTACACACACACAACATTCTCAATACTGTCGCTTTGACAATACGAATGGGTGTTAAATATTAGAGAAAACACAATATTTGTATATGAAGAATATTGGTAGCATCCGTTTCAGGTATTTATAAAAGATAAGGTAAATTCAGGTTCACAATTGTTACTGGTTGCCGCTGTCAATCCATCAACTGATCTACGCAACGTGAACACATTGGAAATGTTTTAAGTACCTACATCTCTTTCTTACGTCGTCAAAATATGCGAACGAGTAATATAGCGAGGCGTATCTCGGTATAGCAAGACATATTGTTGCGCAGATATTGACCGCAAAGATGTATGATTGTCTTATGTTGTATTATACATATATGTAGTTTGCTCTAATATACATGCACAATATGTTAATTACATATTATAGCTCATCTAATAACGATCTCAAGTCTTAAAAATGTAATTATCTTACTATGTAGGTACAATACAATGTATAAACAGTGATATGAATTGATTTGCATGAAGAGAGTTAACAAACGAGCAAACAGCAACCCCAATAGGAAGCTTCGAGACACGAGTTATTGACCACGAATAATACTACGATACATGTACATACCTATAGGAACAGGACTGTTAAATAAGAATGGACCAATATTTGTTTATTTATTTGTTGTAGACCCAGCTACAGCTGATGCGATTATATCACAAGCAGTGCTGAATGATTTTATCGTAATAATGATATTTTTGTTTGTAACCAGTTGTCAAGTTCGTTTTTAAAGGAGTTAACTGAAGTGGCAGACACAACCCTTTCAGGCAGTCTGTAGCAGTTGCAAACCACTCTGTTGCATAATAAGTAATGTGCAACCATTTTACTAGATCGTGTTCTATTTATTTTCAATTAGCATCCTGTGACTGATCTAAGATTAACTTTAAGATCTTAAATGGTTCGTATATTAGGCAAGTCATGGCAGTTGCTAAGGATTTTGTAAGTTTCAATGAGGTCATCACAGAGGCGTTTTTCTTCCAGGGTGGTAAGGTGTACCGCCTTAAGTATCTCATTGTAAGAGCTTGTGGCATCTGGTTAGCTCTTCGCTGGACCTCTTTTAGTAGATTTATGTTCTTTTAAAAATATCACAATTTTTGAAAGTCTCGCAACATTACGTAATAAACTTAATAAATAATATGCTCAATGGTCTGACAGCTAAGAATATTATTTTAAAATACGTTTTCGTTTCATATGTGACTAACCAATCGTTATACTTTTAACGTTAAAAATAAAAAGTATTTTGTTTAGTTGTTTATTTTCACATAAAATAAGACTAATAATGTTTTCAAAATTTGGTGTTGTTTTATTAATTGGTAAATTATGCGCAACAAACAGTTTTAATCCTTCTGCTAACGTGTTAAAACCGAAGCCATGTCTGAAGTGAACGTCTTCAACAACAAAATCAGGGGACTGTGGAGCCTGATTCATAGCATACTGTCTGAAGTTCAGATCATTAATCGTGATCACATACTGCGGCATATAACACATCTATAAACAACAGCCGAGTTGAAGGCAATGGAAGATCTGTCTTCCTCTTTCTCGAGTTGAGGGATGTAGTCACGGTTACCGAATTCGTATACTTAAGATCCCTAATAAGCAACGACGTGAATTGCGAAAAAGCAGTCGTACGACTAGCACAGACAGCAAATACGGCGGTAAAAAGATTGGTGATAAATTTGGAAAAACTGAAACATCTTTCGCAGCATAGAAGTGATGACTTTTGTGTCCTCTGATTATCTCCGTCTTTTTGTAGGCTTCTAAAACCTGGACTTTAAAAGCTCTATTAAGATCTAGAATGGATGCATTGAATATATGGTGCTGGCGCTATATGTTGGGTATTCCATGGACTGCGCCTCGTACTAATGGGTCTATCTTTAAGGAGCGTAAAAAAATTCGTCTCTCAACAGTCTGTCTTCGGAGGGCCCTAACATTCCTCGGATACGTGTCGCGTAGGGAGCATAGTTTGGAAAAACGTCGTAGTAGTGGGACAAGTACAGAATTGAAGACCTACGAGTAGAGCCCGGTGGTTAGATTCTACGAGTATATTTCAAAACATTAGCTGCGGAACCCAAAAAGCTATTCACAAAGCCCAATACCAAAGTGCCTAGAGAGCCCTTACTTACAAGATCGCTTTTGGTAGTCACGACTCTCAGACATGAAGACAAGATTGTAAGATTGTCGCGTAAGCCAGAGATTAGTCGGATTTTCATAAGGGTAAAAGACACGAACGGCAGAGGTTACCGTACCTACTTTCTAAAGTCTTAGCCACTGGCAAAAAAATTAACTTTCGGAAAGATAGCGAATCAGTCGCTCGTTAGTTCTGCTGATGTACCGAGACTTAGCGTTCACTCTGTGACTCTTTATGGAAGTGTAGACGACCCTGGACTTCGTTCTTAAAATAAGAGTATCCTTGCGTGCTTACGCTGACGCCCATGCACGGTAGGCTATTAATTTTAAAGTTTCAGCATAAGGTGTATGAAATCATAGTTGACTACGTCCGCCAATTAATACCACGGGATTGAGGAAGAAACAATTAGTATCCTGTCGTATCACGGCGGCTTTGGCCTCAGTGCACCCACAAAAATAACCCGAGGCAAAGTTAAGCAGTACACATGGGTGACTTTCATGTGCTTACCTCTGGACAGTAACAGCGATAATTTGAGGGGATGATAAGTGTAACGGCGCATGCGCTAACCCGCAGAGCTTCGGCGGCTGTAAGGAAACCCTAGTCACGCAATGGACGCCCGTGATTACAGTCGATGTTTCGACAGAAGTGAAATTATAGTGTTATTAAACAATATCAAATACAGTGCAGTGAGGTTAAATTGTGAGTGTATCACTTTCTTAAATTAGTTGCTTTTTTAAATTTTATAAATTAATTATGAATTTCTATTGCTTTCGGAATGTTCGGAAGTAAAGCGCATGCGTGGAGCCGCAGTGCCGCAGTACCGTAATACCGCAGTCATCATTAAAGAATACTTGTACTATTTCTAATTACGTAAACGGCAACAAGGCCGCAAATTTTTAAAATCGTTTAAAAAGTTCAATTGTTTTCAAGACAGTGATAAATACGGAAGCGCGTGTGTAAGAACAAAGTTATTTAGCACTCGGCGCTGTTTGTTACCGGCCATTAGATTATAATAGCAATAATAAAAATTTTACATCTCTGCTGAACTGAATCCTTGTATTTCTTAATTACTTTAGCTTTCTTACTTCGGTATGGGGACGTCGCGCACGCGCTTTTCGTTCTAATTCTACGCACTGTATTTCTATGGGTATTGGAAGAATAACGCAGATACTTCAATTAAATGACAGTAAAATTGAAATATATAGCATAAAATACATTCATAGCTATTGAAGTGTAAAAAAATATTTTTATGTTGAGTGGCAACGGTAAGTAGGTATCTTTAAATAGACGCAGAATTTTAAAAGGTAAGAAGATTGTGTGTATTTACGTAAGTAAGAAGCAACAAAGGATGTAACAAAGGATGTAACAAAAAACAAAAGTCAAATTATTATATAATTTCAATTAATTATTTTGGACTCGAAGTGTCTTAGATCGGCATGGCGTGATCAGGAAATGTCGATGCTACAACTAGCGTAACAATAAAAGTACTATTGATAATTATAGATAGAACAGATTACTATATCAATATACCCGCTCCCTTACGCTTAGACAGAAAGTACCTAGTGCCAAATATCTCTTTCCTTACAGGCCTGAAATGCTTCTTCTACATTTCTTACTCTTCCTATTATATTGTCAACTTTAAACAAAACCGACGCTTAATAATGACATGGAAAAGTATCTGAAGATAGCGTGAGGCAGTTTAAAGAGTGCGCATGTGAATTACTGCAGTATGAAATACGCAATAGATAATTAGGAACAAGACAACGCCTAATAAGGCTTACTCATTACTACGCATGCGCAAATTTTCACAGATGCCCCAGGAACGAGGATTGAATAAAGGAATTGATTTAAGGCGTTCACTGTGTATGCGTGAGATTTTTCCTATTTTACAAGCCCTTATTTAACGTAGTATATATGTATGTACGGAATAAAACTTGCGACTAAATTCAGGTGACAATGCACGATAATCTAAAAGATTTCATTCTAGATCAAATATGGCGGACGGCGCCAGGTGGCAGAGTATTTATTTTTTGATCACTGCCTTGATTTGGTTATCACATGATGAAGAATTAAAGTTCTGGATTTTGCCATATGTGAATGAATATATTGATGGTTGCAAAGCATTTCAGCTCTGTTAGTATAGAGATATTTGGCACGATGTGATATCACTATATGACAATATAATAATCATATATTCCTTAGTAGTTGATCTACACCTCTCAAAGCTAAACGAGTTATTATAGAACATGGCCACAGGAAAACTATCGCTTAAATCCACTCTCATTGGCGCATCCAATTTTCGAGGGGCAGTATACTTACTGCAG
>DWDU01001640.1:0-14211 GCA_018245575.1 Jemadia suekentonmiller
AGCGCCGTCGTACCCTATCCTTGGCTTGCCTCATCCAACTTCTGCCTGCAGCCTTCCGCCGATCATCATCCACCCTGACAGGGCCTGATCAAAGTTTGCCAGACGCGGTCTCCACTGTTAAAATGCTGAAATGTTTCTTATCGAAGATTATTTTTGGTTGCCACCAATTCCAAGGGATTTCGAGGGATTCAAAAGTACTTAGGTACGTATTAATTACGGTAATGAATTGTACCAAAGTAGTTGAGGTAATAAATACCTATGTACAAAGTTTGTTTGATAAACAATATAATAACAATTAAATGTCGTTATGAATAGTTATTAATTATTAAGTAACATCACGCCTGTAATCCCCGAAGAGGCAGAGGAATGTAGAACATTCCCGCGTTATCACCAGTTACGTTTACGTCCCACTATGGAATAGGTGAGCTTATTGCCATACACCGGAAACATTACCTGACTCCGTGTCTTACTAGAAAATTTAAATTAGAAAAATTTTGTCGTGGCGACCCGGGAATCGCACCCAGGACCTCTTGATCGGCAGTCGCGTTTGCAATGAACACGACCAACGAGGCAGTCATTAATTATTATCTTTATTTAATACGTGATGTAAAATAATGTTATCAGTAATTAATACATTATTGCTATTTTTATATATTGTGTTGTTAATTTTTAACTTTTTTATCTAATGCGTATATTTTATAGCTGATGTCGTCAATGCATAATTGAAATATTCAACGGCAAATAAATATGAAATTCTATCTATTCTGTGAAACTGAATCTCATACTTTTGAATATAACTAAAAAAATACATTTTCACATTGGTCACAAACAGGAGTTCGAGGATCAAATTCATATTTACCACAGTCTTCACGATTGTTCGTCTATAAATATTAATGGCCGACTTATACATTTTTAATGCTACAACGAAACATGTTAAAAAAACACTATTTAATCAAATATATGAAGCGTTACAAAAAAAATACATTACGTGGTGAAACGAAGCGATCGATGGCGGGGACGAGTGTCATATTAATTTTAAATATATAATACATTTATGTTTATTAATAATAGCTCTTCCAGTTAATCTGTAAGCGAACTCATTAATATTGCTATAAAATTAAGCGACGAAGCCGTCTAGTGACAAGTCATCTCAAATATGAAATGAGTTGAATCGCAGTTAACAACCAAATTCTCGCTTTTAGATTTTTTTGTCGGCGCGACGCCATAACGGCATTTCCTGCCACCGAATTCGAAGAATATTATAACAGAAAACAAAACCCTATACCCTTCTATACTGAGTCGTGATTACAACAATGTCATGCAAATATCTTCGCCTCTAATAAAGTAGTGATTAATTGTGATATAAACATTTTTATATTTCTGTTGTTTTTCTCCGCGCGATTCATTTTAAAAACTCGACACTAAAACGTTCCTATACGGCTGACATTAAACTTAACCGCGACTATCTTTAAATAAACACACTAATGCCGCGAGCCGAACGCTCTCGAGTGACCAGGAATTAATCGCATTTATTAAATTTGAAGAACAAGGACGGAAGTGTCCAATTAGGCAGAGCTTGGGCATCGTAATGCGATAATTCCGCGAGCCAATTGATTTCACGTCTGTAGATAACTGGTGGATGTTGTCTAGTGAGCATGTTATCAGATCGACGTGTCGCTGTCGCCATGTGCCGCCCACCGTGTGGGAAGGCTGCGGTCGCACTGGAAGTTTTTCACAATTATGACTACCCAGCGCGACAGTTTTAATTTTATTCGCTTCGTTCTCTTACACAAAATTCGGTATACATTTTTTATTGGCTCACCATTTTCGTGTTGCCTATTGATTAAGCCACATAAACAAAGACATTCAAGACATATAAGCCCGAATAATTTGTATTTACAACGAGAAACATTCAATTATGCAAATTTTTATGGCTACTTACGGTCAGTATCGACTTATAAAGCCGGACAAACGTTCCGCTCTAGCTTCATATTTTACAACCGTAAAAAACGTATATGGAGCAATTTGTGCATAAATGTCAATATTTATCCGGCATGCAGTCGCGGCCGAGCGCAGAGCTCGATTTATAATCGACATTTAGCTCCTAAGCAGCGGCGGGCCCCGCGCGCACAGCGGGCATAAGTTCCAGCATCGTAATTGTCGATTAATTATCTCGATTTCAATGAAACATATGCCATCCAGATGAAATTGTATAATTTTAGACGGTAACCTGCCGCTAATGAGGCATAACCACCGCTGCGTCGAGCTGAAGTTCTGCTACATTTCGTCCATAAAAATGTAAAAGTTGTACACGAATTATTGTCTCGAAAATTTTCTACGCCACGCGAATACGTGAACGCGTCGGGGCCCAGATAACGGGCCGCAGACGACGTCGCGGGACGCACTCGTGTGTAGAAGTGTGCACCTAATATTGTGTAGTGCGGTTAAGTATTTATGTGTCATTAATGCAGGCTTGTTAATAACGACACATCACGTCGTCGGTTCACAAGCCTCCAGGATCAAGCCACACATTTATATTCCGTCAGGTTGTGGCGTTTAGATTTGGATTATGGTCGGTCATTGTCATTCTACTAACAACTTGTAAATGTTTGTGTCAATTGGGAAACAATAATGGGACGATTTATGTTTTGGCACGCTTAGCGTTTGATGATTGCCCAAAAACGTTCGGAGGATTTTGAAAACATGAGCGGTATTTTGTTATCAAAATATGTCTTTCATTGGGAGCTTAGTGCAATTTATATATGCGTTGTTTATTATTTTACACATTTTAATTGGAAGGTATGTTTAAACAATTTATTGTTAACATGTTGATGGTACCCACAAGTTTTTACGCTAACATTAACATCTATTAGTACCATCCAATATTTCATACAGGGAATGGATGTTTTTATTTACAACAAAAAATCTAGCGAAGGATAAATAATTGAACAGTTTCTGCAACTTCAATAACATCCTCATTATATGCGTTCAATGGACAATCAATCTTCTTCAGACATAGGACAATTTAAAAAGAAAATTGTTAATTATGCTGACGTTTTAATCACTCATTAGTGGTATGAAAGAAGATCATTTCAACTTAATAAGTTCGTCGCAGTTGATAAAATTACAAAAGGACATTAAAGCGAATGGGAATGAATGACAAATTATAATAATGGGCACACCTGCTATTCTTTTGATCCGACATTTCTCTCATTTATGACGTTAATGGAGCGGAATGGTCTCCTGCTAACATAGTTATGACTCCAACAAAGCACCGCGCACAATGCATGTGCTTTAGTAATATTTTTTGTATCAAACATATTCCCTTTCATCTCACTTAATTTTAGATCAAACTATAGTTCTTACATTTAGATCACGTCATTATTGTCTTTGTTCAATGCACGGAGCGCTTAACACACGTCGTAAGTGCGGAATAAGCGAAAGGCATATTCGGCTTTAAGTTGAAGCGCGAAAGGTTTGATGTCGCTTGGAGGGCGTGTGTGATTTGCGGTGGACGTTGTAACATTTGCGACAGATAAATAATAACCGGCATTGCTTACAGGACGGGGTATGGATGTCGCGTGAACGTTTACGCCGCAGTCACGGCTGGAATTAGTGAATCGTTGCGTATGCGCTGGCCGTAGGTTTCGTCTAGCTGTGCGCCTCTCGCCCATTAATCTTCGCGGTCGAGATGAAGCGATATGCATTTGTCATCGTGTCCGCTATTACCTCCGAGATACTTATCGCATTGTATTGAATCAATTGAATTAATATTTAAATTGTGATACAAAGAATGATACATGCGAGGCAATAATCTTTTTTGTATTGCACGGCTTGCGTTTGTATGCGATCTCATACTGGTGTGGTAGAAAGTTAGCTTTAATTTAACATTATAGTTACGTTCTCGCAAGTTAATTATTTAGTAGGTTGAGTGTTCGTGTATAAAACCCATTCAAAGGAATATTCAAGCGATGTACATACGTGTCGTGTATATGTATTATTACAGTGCCGTACAAATTACTGAAAAAACTTTAACTTGTCTTTAAGCAGTGAAAACCTTTATTCTTGTGTATTGCCTTAAAATTGACTAGAACGTTAGTATTTGTATTTTTTAAATTCCAGCTTTTTTCTCCAGGTGACTGGCACAATAGAATTCCTAGTAAACATGCACGAGACCAACAGAGACCACCTATTCATCACCATTATAGTGATGAATATAATTTCCGTTTAAATGTATGATGGAATCATTATTTTATACACATTTTTCTGAGGTCTCCATGCATTCATCAGCATTTTTGAAATTTGCTGCTGGAGATAAACGTTCCTTCATGGATGACATTCCACTCGGTCCTGCGCCTAATTCCGGTGTATCCAATGTTTTATTCAGGCTGTTAGAACATTTAATTGAAGGACAGTGTGTGCTCTTTTCCCCGAGTCCTGGCTGCCACGCGAAGACCTTCCATCCCCATCGTTCGTGTGACGTAGCCCACAGCGACCTTCCAATACCCGCGTTTCCCTTTGCTCACCATGTTCACCATCATTATTCCGTTTCGCACAATAAATACAATCGTCTCTTGTCCTCGGCTCGATTCTCCTACTTCAGTAGCAAACAAAGATTATTCCGTAAGGAAATATAATTGTAACACAGCAACAAGTCTTTTATAACATTTTCGTATGTACCAGTGTTTGTGCCTCGGCCGCTCCGATCGAGACCGCATAAACTTACCTCACGCGAATAAATTAGTCAGTCGTTAGGCGGTCGGCAAATATCTCAGAAATATTACGTGCATGAATAGAGCCCCGTATGATGGACAGCAGAAAGGGCTGCCCTTAAACTTACCTTGTATTATTTTGTCATTATTAAATTCCCCTGTCACCGAGCGTTTCATTTCGCCCGCTGGAAATATTGTATGCAAAATTATATGACGTTTGAATAAGCACAAAAAGTCCATACCCCGGATTTGTTTTGTGCCGATCCCACAGGAATGTTCGCAAGTGTTTTGATTTTGAATTTCTTGTTAAACGCTTACAATTAACCGTTATTGATTGAACACTCGTATTAGTCGAGTGGCGGTTTGCGGAGTCAATCTAATGTAATATTGCCGAAGCGTAGACATTGTGTGATATGAATGACACTCGAATCACTGATCAATTGTGAACGTGTGATGGTTAAATAAATCAAATTGAGTGTGTCGAGTGGAACAATACCGGGAGTCCTGAAGGAGGCAATCAAGCACCATAGTGGAAGCCTCAGTGCGTTATCGACATGTTCCCAACAAGCCGCAAAATGAAATTTCTCGGCGCCGTCAATCATTTTCCCCTCTGTCTGATCGCCCCTCGCCTCTTCTACGTGTGTAAGTCAAAAGCGATGTATTCGAGCAGCCACGTCCACTGGTGATTGTATACCTTAAAAAAATTACATATTCAAGTTTTTTTTTAAATAATTATCATAAATATTACATTTGTACGACGTTGCCATAAGCGGAGCAACAATAGATATACATATAATGATCTATCTATAAGCAATATACGCGAGGTACAAACATTATACAAAAAAAAATCACTATTGTCAGTGGGCACTGTACAATTCTCAAAAAGTAGGAAATATTGACAAATTTCATTCCTGTGGCATGTGCTATGTAAATTAGTATTGCACAATGGTTTTATTGATATCTATATAGTTTGCCAACCCACATTATGGCAGCGTGGCACAACTTGGTCTTGACCCTTTTCACTCTGAGAAGAGACGCGAGTTCAACAGTGCAATGTTAAAACGACGGCTAAACATCGTTATCAACCTCACATTACCCTCAAACTGAAAAAAAGCACGTTCTTGTTCTGACTGTTTCGTTGGTCGTGTTGGCTACAAGCGTAACTGCCGATAGAGAGGTACTGGGTTCAAATCCACGGTCGAGCACTATTTTTTAACTTAGATTTTCTAATTCTGGCTCGGAGTCTGGATATGTGCCTGGTGTGCGGCAATAGACTCACCACCTAATCCATATCTGCACGTAAACGTAACTAGTGAAACGTGAGAGTGTATCTTCTCTGCCCCATATCTTCGGGGATTACAGGCGTGATGTTACGCTACATGTTTTATTCTTGAAGGCGATGCACAAAACCGCTAGCGCTTGTAATACGACGCACACAGTAGTAATCGAAACATTATTCCGGTACGTAAGCCCGTCTGGTCGACTGATAGACGTTACGTGGAAAAATACTAATATGAAGACCTCTTCCCTCTAGGGTTTCACTTAAACGGAATACGCACGTAACATCACGCCTGTAATCTCCGAAGGGGTAGGCAGAGTAACGCACTTCCAGTTTTCACCCGTTACATATAAGTACGTTCCACTATGGAATAGGCAGTAAGTGTATGCCAGTACAAGAAAACTAGGTTAGAAAAACCTATAGCGATTAAAAATCCAATCCGAGTTCTAATAGTAACTATAGAGAATATAACAGATACTTGCTTCTAATTGATTCTTGAAAGCGACTTTAAAATGATACATCATATTTACTGTTGACACAATTTAGCTCATTATTAGTGCATTATTAGTGCACATAATCATCTTGCTTTAGTGCTGGACCACTGATGGACATAAAGTCTACACTAAAGAACATCCTAATGTACTTTCATTAGAGGTTTACCACAATATGAATGCGTTTGGAATATACCATCACAACCATTAATAATAATCGAGATATTTGTTAACACGAAATTTAAATCGATATCGTCATATTGAAAGTTCGACATTTTGCCGTACAATAATATGAGTCAATTAAGTGTATTATATACCTAATGATACAAGGCGGAATAGGGACACGTTTTTGCATGTCTATCAGCGTGATTGAGTTTCGATAAGAGAACGATTGAGCACGCAATAAACATACACGTACAGCCACGAAGTGTAAACGACCTTAATTTTTTTTTCAGAACGAAGCATACGTCAAACGAAATACTGGTTGTGCACGCAAATATAACGCCATACAAACAGTCCAGTGCTTCTCAACATTATAATATACTTACGTACATGTATGTATAGAGATGTGAATGAATTATTTCGGAAAATACCAATTTAAGCCGATTGCTATGAGTCCGGCTAATTTCTATTATTATTCATTGCTATGATGAGTTTTCTATTGCTCATGTAGGTACAAGCCTAATTCCATGCATAAAAAACGTCCACTAATATTGAAGCTGACGAAAATATCGTACTTATAGTGTTAAGCATCGATGAAATTTGATTTGGTGGTTAGCTCGATTTATTCAATGTCAAGTATGCCATCATATCATCAAAGTCAGGAACCCCGTTATAGTTCCAGCGTTGGATCCGGCCCTCACTAAGAATAAGAAGAGTTAAGGTTGTCGTCTGTCACGTGAGTTAAGTACAGACTGACAGACCTTCATGTACATACATGCTAAAAGAAGACATCAGCATTATTTCTTACAGAAAAATATACTTGAATGTATTAGTACTTCCGTTACCTAATTCAACTACATCCGTTATCGAAATTTGTTAACGAATTGTCATAAACTATATTTATGTAATATATTTTAAAGTGAAATATTAAATTCAATAATTTCAAATCGTTTACTTTCCTCGATGGGTAAATGTAGAACTTTTACCTAGATTAATCTTTAGGTTTAGCATCTATAATCGCTAATAAGGTCAAAGAGGATGTGGATAAAAGGTTGAGTACCGCTGCAAATGCCAAACAGACAGGCCCCATCGCCACATCGCGGTGCAGACGAAAAATATTTCAGAATCGAGATTGATGTCGCACGCATGTGCAGACGACTCGGCTGTATGCGAAACAAGGCGCTCTTAAATATAGAACTAATTTATGGTCATACTCCGCGATTATAGATAAAAATAACGAACATTACTCGCGCTGCTCATAATTTATTTGCTTAACTTGAGGTAAACGGACAGATAGAGCACGCGCGCTTATGACGCCGGTTTGAAGAAATAGAGATTACGAGCGCAGACAAGGGCAGGTGAGGTTGCATCTATTATAGATGCTATTACACTACATCCGATTTGTTACTTTCCTTTGCTTTTCAATCATCGCCAATCTATGTAAGGATGTAAATACAATTGACTAGAGAAAGAAAAGTTTAATCTGACGTCCGATTCAAGACGCAATGAGTAATCACAGAACGGCGTAAGCCGTTCAATTGACCACGAACCGGATTGTTGAGATAAACTTGTGTCAATAAATAATTAAAATAAATCCAATTTAAGGGGTAGGCTCCCACGCGATAAGAGGTGTTATTTATACACCCTCATCTCACAAAGGAACCGCTGCCGAATATCACCCATAAATATTGGACTCAGGTGTAATTTTTCACATACCGCGTCTCCTCGAGCGTCGCACCTTTAAAATAAATGCAAACAAAATTTAATAGGGAGAGATGCGCGGGATCGCGGTCTTCAGGTAAAAATAAACGACAGTCGACCGATGGTCGTAAGATATTTTGTTATAAGAAAGTATTCTACTCCGTTAACGCGTTAAACTGTTTATTGTCGCTTGAACTCTCGCAGCAGTGATGGCTCAGTCGCCGGTGCTTAAGTTCAGAATGCTGAACTGTATACCGAACACAATTCAGTTAAAAGATATTACTGTAGTTGACATCGAGAAGTAATGGGCGCAGGGAGTGTACGGACTGTGGATTGAACAGACTTGTGGGTTATTTCAACAAGTAAGAATATATAAAATTGTAGTGTTGCAGCTAGTGCCATGAATTTTATACCTTCCATTATAGTTCGGATCTTCTGACCAATTTTTTCCCAAAATTGCGCAGTTTAATTGCCTCGTTGGTCAAAGGGTTCAATCAATTCGATCAAGGGGTCCTGAGTTCTAATCCCGGGTCCTTTACTATTTTATTTTCTAACTCGAATATCCAGTTAAAATATCTAGTAACGGCTAGGACTCTAGATTTGTGCTCGGTGTAAGGCAATAAGCTCACCCCTCATTCAATAGTGGAACATAAACTTAACTGGTGAAAAATAGGACTGTACTATGAGTACATTCCTCTGCCTCCACCTGCAGGGATTATAAGCGTGATATTACGTTACATCAGAAATATTTAGAAAGTAGATACGAAAATTAAAAAAATTGCAGGAGAACAGAATTCAAACGCAGTTTTCCTCATAAATAAACTGAAATAGTAGTTGAACGGTCCCATAGCGCAAAGAGGCCCAAAGAAAGGTTGTGGAAGCAAAAAGGTTCTCAAATGCCATTCATGCAATAGTCTATTTTGAGGTAACAACATACTCAGAGCCAAAGGAAACTGCTGGATCCAGAAACAGAGTACCACGTGTCATGACGATGTTTGATGTTGAGATTTCTTTGTACATGTACAAAACGAATTATACGGAGTATTAAACAAATTGGACAGAATACAATTGTACGAAATAAGTACAATTCGCTTTGACGACCTTGTCAAATGTAAATTTCAAACCAATTAAGATGACATTTCAATATTTTATCATCCATTTTACATTTATAACAAGATTTCAAAGATAATGCACATTCTTTCAACATACAAAACGAGCCCGCGTGCGTTTGGTCGATACACAATAAAACAGAACGGCGTTAAGGTACCCGCACGAAAATCTCACGAGAAAAGCGAAGCTATCCAAACAAGAGTTTACGCGATTCCCGCTTATAATTTTGCTGACGCGAGTAGGGTTTGGAAGGCGGTTGCATTTATTTACGATTATTGGTTATGGACAGAGTTGAGCGACGGCGGGGTCTCGCGAGTCTCGTAACGCTCGGACTTCGCCCGCTATCACGGGGGCGCCGCCACTGACGGATATATCCATCTTCGGGGAATACTGGCCCATTCTCCAAATTATGAACAGCTAACGCCGCCTAAGACGATGTGGAACTTGGTGCTCTCCAATAGACCACCATCTCGTAAGGTTGAAATATGTGTTGCGCCTTGACAATACTATCGTTTGTACGTGATTTATTATGAAAACATGTAATGAAAGCCTCACCTTGTAATCGTCTTATTTTCCGGTATTGTTGCATGTGATTAAGAGTAATAAACCGGACAGTGAAAGAAAATGTTCTGTTAATTAGGTGATTATACAGAGAGTATAAAAATTTACACATTTCATGAATGATTTTTTTTTTGATGTCACGTTAATTAAAACGGTTAAGTAAAGCATCGTGACGAAATCTTCATGAATTAGCTTTACTATGTAATGTACTTTCGGTGTGTAAAATCTGTGATCCCCACTTGGATTGCGTGGTCGACTGTAACTCTTATTATTCCGAGGAAAACCCAGGTGCATCGGCGGGTTGATGATGAATAGTGAATTTAAAAAATTAAAAGGTTGTGTTTAACACGTAATAGAAGTAAAACTTATTTGGTATTGTGACAGGTGTTACAATTTGTTGCGTAAAATGTCTTGGCAAGTTTTTTTATTCATTACAATTATTTAATTATCTATTTCATTTGTTTTATCAGTACACAGGAAAAATTTAAATAAGACCTTTCCGTGTAGGTGTTGCTTATGTTTAATTCAGACAGTATCAAGCAGTCATCATTAATGTTATGAATGTATACTTTTTAGGACAAAAGTCGAAATCTGGAGGTCCGTGATCCTAGTGGTTTAAAATTCAGCCTGTCGATTTGGAAGTCCCGGGTTCAAACTCTAGTGCGCACCTCTTTACAAAAATGCGCAATGTAAGATTAAATCTCACTTTGCTACATTGCTGAAGGAAAACATTGTGAGGAAATTGAATCTTATACATATTACGAGTTTTCAAAAAATGTTATTTAAATGGTGTGAAGGCTGCTAACCCGCCCTTGGCCATCGTGGCACACTATGGCTTAACCCTCTCTAAGTAGGAGACACTCGATCCAACAGAAGAACAAATAAATTTTTGCAACAAAAGCTACTATTTATATCTAGATGTTATTTTAAGTAACTTATCTAAAATATTACTATGTTAAAACATTAAATGACACCAAAACCATATAAATTTCTCCCTGTGACAAAATGACGAAAATATATCAAACAATTCGGCGGCAATAAAAATCGGATAGAGACATTGCACGCATTTGTAATAAAAGTCTCACCATAAATAACGTTCATGAAATATAATACACCTGCAATCTTCGGAAAATAGTGAAATCATTTTCCGAGGGCGGGCGCGGTCTGGTGTAATATTGTTATAAATGTACTTTTCTGGAGGGCATAAATAATAATGTTGGCTACGCGGCCGCCGGACAGCCCCGTCTCCACGGTCTGAAATAAAAACGGTGCAACTGAGTTTTGCCGAAAGATATTTTTAGTGTCAAATTAATTTTATGACGCTAATCTAATTGACGAGAATTGCGGTGGAAACAGCTTAATACGATCATTATTTCTTTCATAATAGTCGAAATGTTTATAGTATATGGTTATACATAATAACGTCTATACGTATATTAGTAAAGATAAAATATCTTTCATTATCTACTTAAAAACGCTTTAGACTGTTTTTTTTAAATTATAATTTAATAAAAAAAAACTATTTCCCTTGTTGTACAATAAAGCATATTGTATTGTATTGTAATGTATATAGCAAAGTATTAGAAAACTTAATTAAAAGTTAAGCGAAGTATGCAGCACAGAACGGTCAAGTAGTTTGTCAAAACTATTTCTCAGTAGCCCGGTTCTATTGAAGAGCGTGCGTTGGGGCGAGGAGTCGCGGCCACCTCGGGGAGTCATTTCGTTCCGACAGCTTGTAAATTCTCCATTACGCGATATGAAATATGCCCAGCTGCCCGCCGCGCCGTTTACGATCAGTTTTGATATAGCCGTGATCTTTTATTGACATAGTTTGCTCTCTGAATATCAATACGTTGATATTTATGAACATGCCCCGAATAGATGTTTGCTAAGGACATTGTTAACGGGCAAATCAATATCAACGACCTCTTTACAGCAACCCGTTCAATGACAACAGCAAAAATAACTATAGTATTGTGTATAAAATTCGTACATTACAATAATTTCTCGTTTCAACGTGAAATTTGGCTTTTGTTCTCGAAGCGAGCAGTGTAACGACTTTATGCGACCACTAAAGCGATATTATATCAATTAAGAGACTGATTTAGCTGCGCCGGAAAAACTCAAAACAATGAGGTGTCAACATATTTGCGTCGAGAAAATAATGCCCAATGAAATCTCTGATAAATGCGCTTGTGAAACGTTGCTTGTGAAATGTGTTCAACATTATGCGACAGATTAATAAAATTATAAAATTTACACATCAGATTGGTCATAGCGTTATTTAAAGTGTATTTTAATAAACGAACAACATTCTTTAAGTGTCGATGGCGATAAAGTGTAGCATGAGAAATTGTTTTGACCGAGAATAGCTTACGGTATTAAGAGGCCAGTCGGAACAATTAAACATGTCGTCGGATGTCTTGTAGAACATCAAAATAAAATGACTACTATTTATGCATCTGAAAGCGTATTAACGGCACGCACTGAGTTCTTATAATGTAATAAATCGTCTGGAAAATATAACCGTCAACGCTCTGTCATACGCGTGTCGCAGATGCGCCCGTGCGCTGCGCCCGCGCATCTGCCGTCTCTTTCTCCCCCACGCTCTCATAGCGACACCATAAATTGTTGAGACATAAATTAAATCTGGCGTTCCATATTTTAAAACTTTATTTTAATAGCCCACTATTCAAAGAGAAATTAAGAAGTGTTTATTAGCTGAACACTCGTAATACACACAAGATCTTTCCTTCATAAGTATCTCTGTAACTCCATAAATCTGTATTCATGTTAAGACAAAACATAAACTTACTATTTCCACTATTAAACAGTCTCAATGTTGTAGGGGTTACAACAAGCTATAAGGACTTCCGTTCTTGCTTTTTCAAAACGTTTCAATTTTATTACTTCAATATTATTTAAACTAACCATTGTGAAAAAAAAAATTAATGAATGTTTTCTGTTGAAACTCGTATAAATTAGACTTTTGTAGTTTTCTATTTTATATAATAAATGAATATAGTAACAAAATACACAATTGTATAGTAACAAGATGCAAATAAATAGATATTTCTAAAGACCTATTGGACAATTAATTTACATTATTTTTTGTATTATTTGAGACAATTAAAGTGAATTTATCTCATATCTGTAGATGGTTATACCATCGTGTTTCCTGGAATCGTGTCGGGCGTCCGCATAAATATCCACAACAGCTGCCCTACTAATCAATTAATGTTGTCATACGACTTTTGTCTTGACGACTATAAAATTGTCGCACTTTATATATTTTTTTTTGTCCGTGCCAAAATTCAACATCATCTCCGACGGAATGTTAACAACACAATATTTTTCAACGCAATCTTAATCTCAACAAATTGCTGAAAATGAAAATATTTAATGATGCGCTTTCACAATAGAAAATGTAGTGGGACTTAAAATAGGCGACGGTAGGTACATTAGTGATTTTGATAATCGCTCTTTAGGCGATAGACGAAATCTTTAAACGCGGGCTGTAAGTAATTTAATTTGAGTCACTTTGACTCGCTGCCAGGATGACTAATCCTCGCGAACATGCCGTCATTCTCTTTTTATCGAGTTATTTTTTTTGTAGGTGTTAAAGTTCAAGCAATAACGCTATTAAAGTAATTGATGGCTATGTAATACACAATACGTTTTTTACAGTGAGCGGTGTCGACACATTTTCATGCAATTGGTTTTAGTGGCCGCTTATAAGATCAACATTAACAACACGTTTCGTTCAGTGAATTATTTGTTTTAAAACGGATACAAAGGAAAAGATATCAGTGAGAGGTTTTAATATGATTGTGTTCACAATGTACCTAATAACAATAATTAGTTAGTATACAATCACAATAATTAATTAGTCTAATATGTCTAAATTAATATACTACAGTTACATTACTGTACTATTATCATTAAGATGATGTCAAAATAGTTGAGTAAAACAAACAAAAATATTAAAAGAAAAATAAATTTGTATGTCAAAAATCAATGCGTAGGTACTTAGTTTTGTACCTAAAGTCAGATGTCGGGATTTGAACCAAAGATCCGTTACGAGAACAAGTTAGTCTTATAAGATAATACATTCCTTGTAATATAATTCATGAAATATATTTTGCCCTGTTCTGTTATCATTAATATTTTATGGGTAACTAATTTATGTCAATTG
>DWDU01001641.1:0-14211 GCA_018245575.1 Jemadia suekentonmiller
ATTTTGAATAAATGATATTTGAATTTGTATTCGAAAAAATTGTTTTTTAGAATTATCAATTGGTCTGTGTGCGTTGAACGCCAACAACATAGGAATCTATTAATTAAAATTTGTACGACATAAAGAAATAAGAAATAATTAATCCACAGAGTTATTTCCGAATGATATAATTAAAATGCCAGTCAGTTAAGCAACGGGAAACACAAAATAAAATATTTACAGTGCACCAACACCGTCTAATTTCCAATTAATTCAAAAGAGCTCTATCCTCACAAAGAATAAATTAACTGGACTGGTGTTCACCGCAAAATCGCAGCATTACGATTGAATCGTATAAGTCGTAAAAGGCAAAGAATAAGCCATTTCAATTAAACTTCTTTTATGGGCCCTATCTATCTAGCGAATCGTAAAATACCTTCTGAAGTATATACCAGTCAGTTAGTGAAAACATGCTCTGTTTAACGACTGATCCACTCGTAATTTCATATTGAAAACTGTTCTTAAGGACATAACGGGGACGCTTTGCGATTTGCCAACTTTGTTTGCATTAGACCGCATATACAATAAAGAATGAAAAACTAAAGAGAAGCGAAAATATTGTTATGAAGTAGCGTAAAATCACGACTGTAATCCCCGATGAGGTAGGCAGAGGAGTGTTACACTCCCATGTTTCACTAGTCGCATTTACGTCCCACTATGGAATAGGTGGTGAGTCTATTGCTTTACACCGGGCACATATTCAGACTTCGAGCCACAATTATATGATTATACACCATATTTTTGTAGAAATTGTTATTGGCATTCCTTTCTTCAGTATTTGCTTGCTTCAGCATTAAAAATATCCCTTTTTTATGCTTGTAAAAAGCACTTCTCTTATTATTATCCTCTTTCGGAGATTTGAAAGGTAGACAAAGTTATGAATAATATTTTATAAGTACCGATTTCTTCTTTATTTTAACGCTCGTAGCCCAGTAGAACCACAACTACTGCTCTCCCATCAAATATTCCAGGTCGAATTCCGCTTAGAAATCCTATACAAAATAAGGAAACCAATCAGTTATAAATATTTTATTTATTTGCAAATTATTTAAGAAAATATGTAAGATATATTTAAACTCGAGCTTAAAATATAATTGAAACATTCAATATTCATATAGCAAATCTTCCCTTCTAGTCGGCAGATAATGAACCTTATCTAGTAATCATAATACCCTTGAAGAAATGAGTGGTTCCTTAATATAAAGCCGCTGATATTAAATTTGGCTACCTAATGATCTATCGGATAATGAGAACGGGTGGTGTGCCGCTGATTAATTAAATTTTAATAAGCTTCATCGCAATACCCAAAAGTTCGGTGGCGTCTATGCATTTATATTGGCTTTTGCTATTAGCTGTGAATAGGAAGCGATTACATAAATTACTGGTTAATGTATACCGAGAGATATATAGCATAAGCGTAACATCACGCATGTAATCTTGAAGAAATAGGCAGGGAGTGTAGTACACACCAACTTTTCAACAGCAAAGATTACGTCCCACTGTGGAATAGGTGGTGAGCCTATTGCCATACACCGGGCACAAATTTAGTCTCCGAGCTACTACTAGAAAATCTAAATTAGAAAAATCCAATAGTGCTCGATTCGGGATTTGAACCCAAGTTTCAACTTATTTTTAATGAATTCAAATACATATATTATTGATATTAGTAGGAACGACGCCGCTAATTTTGATTAAAAAAAACAGACATCCACGTGTTATTTAACGATGAGTCGCCACAATTCCCGTTTCGATTAATTAAAAGTTCCATTTCAAACGAAATACATAACATCTCGGATACTCACCTAAGTGTATCTCTATGCAGATATGAAAGTACAGCCGCACCGCGGCGAGAAGGCTGCTTACCCTAAGCCAGCACTAACAAAAGCCTTAGCGCCATACCTGAGGGCGATGCACTCGCTCAATGATGATACATACAGCTACAGAGACACAGTCGGTACTAGGTGGTCCCCAATTAGAGAGACAACATTCTTTATCAGTACAGTTATCAGTGAGAACAATAAGTGTTACATAGATCAACTTACCTCAATGTATACACTTAGATACTAAAAATTGTTACCATGCAATGTTACATTTTGATTAGTCAATTTAATTATTAGTTTTTTATTTCCGATTCGTATAAGTTGGAATTATTTAAGACATGAGTGAGCAGACACCTAGGAAAGCGCCCTCCATTAGCGAGATAGTAGTCAAATGCGAGCTTATTGTTAAATAAATAGAGTCATCAATTTGTGAACTATAAAGTTTTTTTGAACACATTACTACCAAAGTAGTCACAAATGACTGATGCCGTCTAAAAATATACAACTGGCGATTCGTGATAAGAGTGAAAATAAGACAGTTAGTACAGTATTATGCTACGCACCAATTCGCACTGGAGGGGCATGGCCTACTATGCCCTTGGATGGACGATAAAATTTTCGCCAGGTATGCCAGAGCCTTCTTATGTAGCCTAGAACATACCGACTGGAGTCACATTCATAAGTAATAAACATCATTATTTCGTTTCAAATATATAAAAATACAGTAACAACGCAGGGGACATGTAAACATTACGCAGTATAAAATGTAACATCACGCTTGTAATCCCTGAAGAGGTAGGCAGGGGAGAAATGCAAAAATTACTCGCATATTCAATTGTTCTCATAGTTTTATATTTTTAAATGTCGGTCGGTAATATAAACTACAACAGCGCAAGACGTCGGTACATCGTACAGTCATTGGAGCTGTGTGTGACTATCTCTTTGAATGAAGAACACAGAAAAATCCACACGAACGCCTGAGAAAGGGCGATGACCGATGTCGATTTTAATGAAGTAGGTGCTTAAATGTTTTTATTGCACAGAAAGGATTTTATGCAATTGTTTGTTTAAAACTCTTAAAATCAAATTAAGACGTCTTTCGACTGGTGCAGTAATTAACACGTAAGTTTATAAAACTGTATACCTAATTGTAACATTTTATTACCTCAGAAACAGATCGCAAATCATATACACATCAATATGTATTGTGTGTATATGTGTATATGTATATGTGTGTATACATCTACACGACAACAAAGAATTTACTTTTATCAATGTCACACCTGGCGAAAATTTTATCGTCCATCCAAGATTGACTGGTAGAAAATGTCGCTGCGCGTAAAATTAGCTGTGATTTCTAAATTTGTATAAAGGCCTAAATAAAGAGTTTACGTAAATACGTAACATACGCCTGTAATTTCCGAAGAGGTAGGCAGAGCAATGTAGAATACTTCCACGTTTCACCAGTTAAGTTTATGTCCCACTGTGGAATACGTGGTGAGCCTATTGCGATGCGTCGGGCACATATCCAAAGTCCCAGCCACTACTAGAAAATCTAACATAGAAAAATTTAGTACTGCCCGTCCCGAGAATTGAACCCAGAATCTCCTGATCGGCAGTCTCACTTGCTACCACCACGAACACGAGGCAGTCAAATAGACAGGTAGTTTAAATAAATAAATAAAACAATATAAAGTATATTTTATTGACAAAAGGCGAACTCAGTTTTGCTAATACGAATTCTGAGTCCAGTGATTTTCAATGTTCCCTATTCCATAAGTTGATGAGTGGTATCTGATAATCGGCGCTTACCTGGAGCTCGCTGGAACATAAATACATTGACATAATGACACAAGAGAGCCACTTTTAAAGGAGAACAATTATCTATTACTTTATTAATTAGGGACAACAATGGCACAGATATGGCAACACAGTAGACAACTGATAAGTTATTACTGTCCATTATTAAAATTATGTTAAAGTAAATATGGTATACTTTTTTAAAAAAACTATTAATACTGTACAATAATAATAATAATAATAATAATAATAATAATAATTTATCCAATAATCGAAAAGTATTTATAGATATTACGACTGGATTTAAACATGGTCTTACTATCCAGCGATATTTTTATTTCTCTCTATCCTTAATAGCTACAAACTTAAAATCTTAGTTACGAAAAAATGAACTGATATATTAAAATAATCTTTTGACTGATGAATAAATCAACTTACGCAAAATTTGTACGTAGTTCTGAAGCAAATATCAGCAAATATCAGTAATGGTTAAGCTATTTGTCTTTAATATTCAAATAGCTTAACCATTACTGGTGTTGAAGTCTTGCTAAAGATAATTTCAATAAGCGATCGTTGGCTTAGTGCGATCCGACCTCGTCATAACACTAGCCATTATGTGGTTATGTTAGGTACACATTCGACATTATTGCACGGTAAATTTCAAACATTGCAACGTATTTAAGCCGCTAGAAGTTACGGCAACTCTATAGTGTGCATAAATTTATTTTGTTGTCTATAAATATTTAATGTCGATCGTAAGAGTAGCTCGTTTAGACAGTACGCGAGGAAAAGTTAAAACATATTCTTAAAAAATGCTGTTTTAAACGATTAATAGTAGTACTGACCGCTCCGTTGGTCGTGTTGGTTGCAAGCACGACTACCGGTCTAGTGGTTCTGGATTCAAATCCCGGGTCGGACACATTTGGATTTTTCTAACTTAGATTTTCTAGTAGTGGCTCGGAGTCTGGATATACGGCAGATGGCAACAGGCTCACAACTTATGCTTAGACGTAGACGTAACTGGTGAAACATTGAAGTGTACTACTTATAAAAGGCAAAATTGTTCTGCCCACCGTTATGGGGATTACAGGCGTGATGTTTTAGTAAACGAGTAGTATTTCAAACTAATTGTAATTTAGGAGCTCATCCTTTTATTTTTGATTTGGATTCCTTTAAATTTGGAAAAAAAAAAAAAAAAAATTTGGAAAGTTGCGTTTTTTTTAAATTATGAGTTACTCGCTATAAAGGCGAAGTAAAGCGCCTTGAGTGTTCCATAATGTTCTGTAAGGTTTGTGAAAAGTACCAAACCATACAAGTTCATCGTTGTAGACAAGGGTTTCTAAATATTTCATTATTAGAGGAGGCTAATATCAAACACTTCATTGGAAGTCCAAAACGTTTCAGCTCAATGATAGGTTAGAAGACTAAATTACCTGAGATGAGTCATAGAGAGTCTCGTATCTGAATGTATTTTTGTCTGAATCTTCAAACGAATATATGTAGGTATATAGATAATATTAGAATAATTTAACTCCACTGTGCAGATATGATTTTGTAGAATTTCAAAATTATGAAGACGTCGACGGCAATTTCAAGAATATAAAATTGAAAATGGAACGTTTATTGACAGCGTGGAGACAGATGCAGAGGTCAATATTCTTTGGGAGTAACTTCCTAGTTGAAGTCCTTTGGAACTCGAGAACAGCTACGATTACTCTTCAATTAAATGTACCCCTGTTATAATTACAGCTCTTAAGTCATGTTTCGTTAAGGTATATTAAATAATTTTCAAACCCTCAAACGCACAACTTTAATTCGGGAATTCATTTATTTATTGCTATCAAAGAACAGAAAATAGAAAGGGAAAATAGTCCATTAGAATAAGAAAGCGAAATAAACTGTAAGTAAATAAGACATTATTCAAAATACACCAAACGGTATTGACCCATCAAAGCGACTTATGAACGATAAAATGTCGACTCACCGTACATGTACAAGGAAGAATTTGGCACAAAAATTGTTAGCCCCAACTATCTGTCTCAATAAATTCTATTGACAGGTCGCAGCGTGAAACATTGGGAATGGCAGTTGGCGAAATGGAAAAGAAAGAACAAGATCGGCTTCTGAGATGCCTTGTTACTCGTGACAAGGCGAATTAAGACCACTCGAGGTATAAAAACATACGTATCTCTTTTATAGCTGTTTACCAACGATTAAGATACTATAAGATAAAGTTAACTATAAAACTAAATAGTCTTTACGTCTTTTTTAAAATAACACGTTTTAATTTTATTTTAATCCAGCGTAATTACGTCAGGGATTCAATCACACTGAAATTGATATCATAGTGAACGATTATTTCTATCTATGTTATTAAAATTGACTATTATAAAAAGGCGAAATGCAATAAAAAATAGAAATAAATATGTTTCTAGTGAAACATAACATTCACAAATATTGTGTGAAATAACTAATATTTTTCTTTATACCCGAAGAGCGTGAAGAGAATGATGAAGTTAGAGAAAAGAGTGATGCACAAAGAAGAACATGTCAGCTAATTAAAGACATATCAGTAGTTTGGTACTCTCTGCCTATCCCGTGTGGACTTGGCATAGTGTTAAAATAATATATAATATTATTCTCTTTAAACATGTCTTCGGTGGAGTAGAGATCAACGATATTGACCAAAAATGTACACTCGAGCGAAACATTCCAGGAAAAATCGGCTTATTGAAAGTCCCTACGTGATAATCGATGAGGCGTTCACACAAATCCTTATAGCGATTTCACATGTTACACATTTTTTATATTAACTTAAACGGCAAAAAGATTTGGTTACCGACAAAATATCTATTTAAATTTTCTCATTCGTATCAAATACTTTATCATATTCATATTCTCATTCATATCAAATATTTTATTATATTGATATTATCATTCATATCAATTATTTTATAATCAATAAGGTTTACTGAGATATTAGTTGCCATATTTCAGTACACTTGTGCTAATTAGTAGCTTACAAATAATCTAGTAAAAAGGATGGATACGATGAAAAAAATTACTATGAATTCATGACATTACTATCATGTTAATTATTAAGTCTTAAATGATTTTAAATTTCAATTTTGATTTTAAAATTAGTATGTCAGAAACGAGCTTATTCATGAGTCAACTGATAATTTAATCGCATTTGTTGGACATGAACTCTCGTATTCAATAAATATAGGAACAATAGTAACTGAAGAAGGTACACAGCTTTTTCTTAAATATATTCATTTCTACAGTATTACGCACTGATTTCGATAGTGTGTTGAAATTAGTGGCTGCCATTCCTAAGAGACTATACTTCTATAGATATTATGTTTTATGGAACATAGCCTATAATAAGTAATTGCAATGAAAAAATTTATAACTGTAACCTTGCGCTCGGAACTTATGTTTTTTCGCACGATGAAGTAGTGAATCGCTTTTGGTCAATGCACCATTTGTTCACATGTCTATAAACCTACCGTCGATATTATCTGTAACGTAGCAATGACGTAACATCACGCCTGTAATTTCCAAAGGGATAGGCAGAGGAGTGTTATAAAAAAAAAACAAATACCATGAAACAAATATATTAGTGGTCACACGATACCACTATATTTTATGGTCTACTTATTAATTAACTATTCTGTGATATTTAGTGCAATGCTTTGTCCATTGCGCGAAATAAACGCACGGAACATTGGACAGTGTATACGGTTCTTAAGAGTCGTTGACGCGATCAAACAATTCCTTCATACTGAGTTACTTCGCCGGACACGATGTGCATTGTGTAGGAGCCAGTGAGCCGTAAAGTCCGCTCTCCGGGAGACTTTATTTTGCGGGATACAACATTTTCTTTCAAGCATTTGTAGAGAATATTTCTCAGATCTATCAGATATAAGTAGGTATACTTTGTAAGTATTTTGGTGAAACGTGAGAGTGTACTATATTCCTCTGCCTACCACTTCGGGAGTAAAAGGCGTAATGTTACATATTAATATACTTTATTACTCATAGACGATAAGTAACGTAGGTTTTGGGAGTCTTCTGTTTTTGAACTTATTTTAAACTATGACAACATATTTCTTACCCCTGTTAACTTCAATTGCAAAGTCGATGTTGTAATGTTTGTCCAAGTACACAAATCCAACGTGGGATGCTAGAAAATTTTAAACGAAACCACAGCCTCGACATTACACCCCGGGGTTGTTTAAAAGACAACTGACTGTATTTTTAATATGACTTAGCATTTTTATCTTTCTCGTTTCGGATGAAACGTCGGCTTCCTCCTAAACACTGGATCTTCTTCGGAAAACAAATATTTTTATACTTTACTACACACTTTCTTCTTTTCATACAGACGCACTGTTTTAAAAAAATATTATGAAAAAAAAAACTTCGAAAAAGATTCGTGAATATGCTAGAAGATAAATATAACCTCGTTCTCGGCGCTCCTGTTTTCTCATTAATTTTCAGTGCGACAAATCCCTTAATCATACGAAAATAGGCATGCGTTAAAATAAAATGTCCTCAGTGAATACTACCCACTGAACGTGAGCGGAGAGTTTAAGCGTCCTTGAATTACGACTGGATATCAGAACCATATATTATAACAAGGTACATATACAATATACCTAAGGACATTTAAAACATGTCTGGAGAAATTATATATCTCTATCCGAATTGACTAATTCAATTCGATTTTCAATATTCGGTTGTAGTAATGACATTCTGTTAAGAATGACTAAACTAGGATTTGAATGGTACATACATATATACATATTCACGCCAGGTCCATTAAGGGGTACGCAGAGAGCGCCGAGTGCCATATATTTCTACCTTTATAGATATACCGCACTTCTATAGTCAATGTAATGTAATTATTGTTATTTGAAACTAATAAATGTGATCAATGAATTTTTTAAGTAGTGTGCCGACCAAATAATAATAGGTTCACGAATGATAGCATTTAAAGAGTTGCAAGACAATAATTATCCCCCTGTCGTTTCTAGTGTACATTTTAATAAGTAAATTTTCAATATACGGCGGAAACAATATTTCGTTTGAATTAATAATGAATAATTAGTTAAAATAGTAACACAGTACTGCTACAATATATAGAAACACAAAGAAAAATATCGACAAGTGAAAAGTATTAAGCCTCTTAGTGAGACAATCCACACTTTAAAGCTAATCCATTGTCTTTCTAATGGGAACCTCTGTAAGCTTTCGAGTAATCGCAGTACTGCAGTTCCAATAGAACCGGGATCTAATGTTTTATATCAACTCAACTATTCCTCAATGAATGACCACACTGTACGTATGAAACACAAAATTTTTTATGATATATATACATGTATTGACACTGATCCGTTAGTGAAGTGGTTGCAAGTACGAACTCTGATCGAAAGGTCCTGAGTTCAAATTGCGTTTCGAGTACTATCGCATTTTCTAACTTAGATTTTCTACTAGATCTAATAAAGATAGTAGACGTACCGACGCGGACTCTAAATTTGCGTCCAGTATGTGTCAATAGGCTCACAAAGATTCCATAGTGGAATGTCAAAGTAACTGGTGAATCGTGAGTGTACACTACATTGCTCAGCCTACCTCTTCGGGAATTACAGGCGTGATGTTACGTAATTTCAATTAAGACGAAGTTAATTATTACTAAGACGAAGCGAATTAAGATCAATTAATATATTGACGATTTGCAAAATAAAACTATCAGAACAATGTTATGTACGAAACGTAGTAATGGAATTACTTTTAACACGCGATTATCAACTCACAAGTGATTGTCCCCTATAATTTATACCTTAAATATTTTCTATACCTACAAAGATATGATAATGTACATTTGAAACCAGTTTCCAGAATAAAACCATCCATCTTATGTTGTTGCTCATACATTTACTAGTTACATTAATAATACAATATTTGATCGTAGTTCCCATCATTTTCCGAATTCAAATACATCCATATATATGTATATTCATAACTAGGAAACTTGTGTCTCGCGGCAACCACTAAATAACACGAGTTTGGCACACTGTTCTAACTCAAGTTCAGCATTGAAACAATAGGTCTTATCGGTTTTCCGAATTTAACTAGTTCGCCAACTTGGATTCATTCCAAAAATTAAAGGTTCCGCGCACTCTCAGGATTTAAAGTTTCAATGCGGGTAGGTGAAGAAAAAACTCGAGAATAGCAATAGTCTCTTCAATCAGGAATTTATTTGAGCTAAAGTTTAGTATGAATTTGGAACTGCACTTTTTAGTACTACCGAAACTTTATTTACACTATTATTAAACTATTGTATTTTCTACACTATGTAAATTATACAATAAACATTTCAATATTAAAAATAAAGTACCTATTAGGTTCTTTTTTAGTATAAAGAATAGACCAAGATTTAATACAAGTAATATTTAACACTCAAATCATATCAACCATAAGTAAATTTAAAACGGTTTCGTAGTCTATAGTAAATATCCAATTAATATCTTGTCAGTTGAAATTTCATAATTAATGTCTCAATGTAATCTCATATATACATGTAGATACGATTACTGACACCTACATGTTCAGCATATTTCATAAATGTCGTAACTCGCTATTGGAACACCGCGAAGGACTTTGTTTTCTCTTTGAAATTGCAGTAATATAAGAATATTTCCGTTAAGATAGTGAGTACATATTATTTACCCAGATTTTGGTTTTAATTTTTATTATTTTCCATTAGCTTGTAAACGATACATTTTTGTACGGTATTTTACCGTACATCAGTAGGGAACAGTTAAAACAAAAATCATTTATTCCTCGCTAATATAAACACAATATTATCTTGTGCGACACAGATGAATAATTCCACAACGTAAAATAATTTAATACAAAAGCGACAGGTCTTAATTAGTGTTGGTCTCGTGGGCAAACCTTTGTCAATCTTGAATGAAATTAATAAATAATATTTTCGTCGAAAAAAACAAAACAAAAAATTAAATATCGTTACGTACTAAAGTTTTGCACCCATTCTTAAAATAGAGTATATTTTTTTTGTTTGAATACCAATTACATCCAACTATAAACAATAGCTTTGACCTGCAAGAAAACAAAGAACTTGGGTTTTAGTTAAATAAGATATTATGTCCTTCTGACGTCAACAAAATAGACATGTTAATTTTGTGTTTAAACCTGAATTTGGAGTCTGGAAACCATCTGAATTAAAATATCAAGTCGTAGATGCATACAAAATGTTATTTCGATTAAAAGAAGAAATAAGTAAATATATTTACTGTACTTGTTTCATTCAAATGTGCTCAATATTCAAGACTTTTAATGTAGTCCCCTAGCTATATTGCCTGTGACGTAACCAGACAACATTTCTTGTCAATAATATAACTTTGATGTGACTGGTGACATTGTAACCGGACATGTTCTCTACATTCAGAGTCAATTAAAAATAAGAGTTTTCCGACCTCAAAACTCTTACATCACTGGACAAAGTAACGTTTTCAACGCCAACGCAGTCCAACCTCATTTCGGGCTTAAGCTCTCTAACCGTCAAATCCAGTCTTATTTCTAAGTGAAAAAGTTTAATATTCCTTGTCCCTGTTTTGGAGTTAATATTGTTTGGGAATGAGTTTGTTTTGACGTCAGCAGTAAGTGTTAGCCACTCGCAGTTTTCAAACGTTGTTGGTACGTACTATGTCAGATACCAACAAATACCAATTCGGAGGATATGTAAATATGTATTGAGTTCTGAGTTTGAACAATAAAGTCTTTGAAGATATTTCAGGTTTGCTGTTTGTTATATGTCGGAGAATTGTATGGAGCCGCTTGTTTTGTATTGCTCCTAAAAAAAATAGAAGAAAATAAGAAGGTTTACAGAACATTCCCGGGATTAAACCTTTGGCGTATTTTTCGCAGTCTTATAATGATTTTTTTGCTAAGCATACATTACTGTCTGAGATATGTTGCCACTCAAATATGAGCTAAAATGTTCTTTAAAAGTAATATAAAATAACATCACAAATTCTCAACCATCCCTAAATTGGAATTCCTACATACACCGGCCACGTCTCTTTGATAAAGTAATTTGGATTTTATATCTATTATTTCTTAAGTTTAAATCTTAAACAAAGTTAGATTTGACAAGATACAAGATTATGTAAAAATCGTATTGACTAGTACACATTTCCGTGTGCTTGTAACTATTCGAGAAAAATTCGTCGCGATGCTTCCATACATCTGAATACAAATGCACAAATAACCAAAAGAAGGCAGTCGGAAGCCTCGCGCTATAGCGCTATGCGAGAATACCAAATGTATTCCAATCCGATCTAACGTTTTACGTGTTCTGTGAAACTTGTATCACACACTTGGTGAATATTTTCTTATATTAAGGTTGTGTGTTACCATAGCAAAATGGAATTCGTATAAAAGTGGTCTCCGACGATGTTATAATATGTATTAATGCAAAAATGTAACATCACGCCTGTATTCCCCGGAAAGGTAGACAAAGGAATGTAGAACATTTCCACATTTCACCATTTACGTTTACTCCCACTATGGAATCGGCGGTGAGCCTATTGCCATGCACCGGCCATACACAAGTATGTGTATTAATGTATTGTGGGATATTCTATTATAGCAAACTACCACAGTCGGTCTGCAATCGTAATTTTTTTGCTATACCAAGATATTTCTCGCTATATCTGTTCACATTTTGGACACATAGGTATTTGGACGACATAATGCCCTTTTTCAGGAAAACGTTAAAATATTAAGTGGAAGATGATTTATGATCACTTAAAATCCGTAATTTCAAAAATTTTGTAAAGTATTTAAAAGTTTAATTACAATAATCCATGAAATACTAAGCATACATTTTGATAAATATCTCATTAAATTTTGAAACATATTTATAAAGTTGTAGTATTACAAAATTCATTATTATATTCATTATAAAATACTGCGGGACGTACGGACGTACAGAACCTTTGTCCGGAAGTGGTGTTCGCGCTTCTCCGTCTTATCCCCTGTTTCCGAAAGTCAGTATCGAGCGGCCGCCTAAAAGAGTGCTCCGGATACATTCACATTTTACGCTCTGTAAAGAGACTTTGTATCATAACAAATGAAAATATTTTACATATCCAACAATGAAAACAATCCCGTGATTGTGGTCCTGTGTTCAGATAGATAGTCATACTCCTATTAAGATATTCTACTTTCGTATTAAACTTTTAAAATTGTTTTTATGGTGTATAATTTTATTGATTCTTTTAAAGTTTATTTCAGATTGAAATATATCATTAACAAGACAAACATTAATTTGACATAAAATGGTTGAAATAGTTGCAAAAACAGATATCTTTTAAATGCTACATTCGTACCAATATGGTTTTTCGTAGATATTCACAGTACTTTCTTTAATACTACGTGTACAAAATCAGGATTAGTTCTGTGGCTCTAGCAACCGCTAAATCACTAACCGGTGATCTTGATGTGAAGTTATAGGTTCGATTTATCCTCATTATGGATATTTGTTTAATAAGTACGAATATGTCTTCTATGTTCGAATATTAAGCTGAGAAATTTCTACGTATACTTCAACAGCCGTCTTCTTAACATAGTATAGGCTTTTCTAGTTCAGTGTGAATATTTTTTATAAATGAATGTGAAGAACAGCAATATGCATACTAAGTAACGCAACACTATTTATTGAATTTCCTCAACTGATCCATTTCATCGCATTGAGTTCATTTTAAAATGAGAAACCTGATAATTAATACAAATTAATAACGTTTTTAAAATTCACCCGTACAGCGCAAAAGCGAAAGTCACTTTTTGCATGGAGCTGTAAGCAAGCCGTTGCGAAGAAAAAGCTTATTTAATAATGCAACGATAAAACAGGAATAAAGTTGGGCCTATTCACATTCTTGCGGAGTACAATGGGTCTACATTGTTACCGTACAATATATCACGAAATAATTAATACAACCAAATAAACTAGCGGCATTTGTTGTATCAAATGAGAGAAACTTGCTGACATTTCATGTACTAAAAAAATTGCAACGGAATAACTCTGAGCATTGCTTAACGATTCACATTTGAACATTCCTAATGTTTTCAGAAAATTAAAAAATATTCAACTTTAGTCATACTGTTCTAATTGGTTATCCAAATAATAATGGTCAATACACCCTTCCAGTGGCGTCAATCACCTTTCCATATTGTCGTAATACAAAAATAAATAAACCATGCGAAAAATTTAATTTTTCATACGTAGTTGTAGTAACCAATCACAAGAGTAATTGTTTAATATTTTTACGCACTTTGACAGTGTTTTAATTGTCTTATTGACTTTCTTTCTTTGTTATTTTAAATTTATATTATCATTTTATTAGACTGCCTCGTTGGTCGTGTTGGTTGCAAGTGCGACAGCCGATCGGGAGGTCCTGGGTTCGATTCCCGGGTCGGGCACTACAAAAATGTTCTAATTTAGATTTTCTAGTAGTGG
>DWDU01001642.1:0-14209 GCA_018245575.1 Jemadia suekentonmiller
CGTAACTGGTGAACCGTGGGAGTGTTCTACACTCCTCTGCCTACCTCTTCGGGGATTACAGGCGTGATGTTACGTTACGTTACGTGTTACTCTCTACCTACACCTTAAAGGACCGGGTTTAAATATATAATAACAATTGTTTACTGTCATCATTCAAAATATATTTAATTTGATATATGATTGTACACGGTAAAAACGACATACGCACGCCCAACAATGTGTTAGTGTCGTGAGAAGCATTAGCAAATTTAAAATGTGTGAATAACATTTGTTAGAGCAATATTCAAAAACTAGTCACAAAACACAAAGTGGCCGTAACATCCGGCCACACACAATATCTGTACACACACAATTCTTAGATAACACGAAATAATAAAAATGAATTATGTACACGTTCAAACACAAATCTAAATTTAAATTTCCATGTTATTACAATTTAAGTTACAATTATCTCACGCGAAATTCGTAATTCAATTAATCATTTATCACTTGATATTTCATTTATCCTGGTCTAACATAGCTAGAAGCTGAGCTTTCGCCCGCTCGTCCTGTTACCTTTAACGCTATTAAGAGACCGACGTAAATGTAAACTACGCATATAAAACACAAAACGCATAAATATTCCACCAAGCAAAACGTTGGAGATTACGATTGTAGATTAAACGGGTAATATTGTAAAAAGCCGTCTAGTTCATTAGTTTCGGCAGTTAAGACTTGTAACAAACACTTAAATCTAGTAGTGGTATAGACGTACAAAAACGCCGTGCAGTCACGCCATCGGCTCGCCACTCGCATAATAGAACCGCGGTCAGTTCTGTGCTGTCTTCGTTTTAAAGCCGTATACGCACTCACCGTGGGTATTCTATTTTAAACCCACCCTACCTGTAAATACCTGTTGTACATTTACATGTTATTAACTTTATTCAGTTCACTAATATTTGTTGTTTGATTCCGATCGTCAGTGCGGGAGATACTTCCGTACGGAGATCAAACACAATGGAGGAGGTTTTATCACGAACGGCATGATCGCCCAGTGCGAACAGAGCCTTATTCGTCGCTGGTGGCTATCCGCCTGTCCGTGTACCGACTTTGTAAGTTACGGGTTCAACTAAGTTGCAAAATATCTGTAATCGTCGGAACTGTAGCTACCTACTGCGTCGCTACTTATGTACAAGCCCTACAATGTGTACCATACAATTTTAACGTCACGACCGCGAGCAGACTGACGATATCAAAAGTAATTAAGTGTACAACGATTGCTAAGTACAGTAGCGACATTAGCTCGATATATTATTTTAATTCCACCGACGACTTCTTAACAAACGTGTCTGCGACAGCGCGCGGCCGCTCCATCGATTACAGTCGCAAGTCGACGCCGGTACACCAGAGCGGTTATGTTTACACAATCGTAATGTACAAACTCGCGTTCGGGGCATTTCTTGATTTCCTACGAAACATTTTTAGTGGGCATAAAACCTATTTAAAAAGCAATCAGTCAGCAGTTGCTGATTACCCACGGAGCACGCCACCGGCCGTGTTCACAAAACGGGGCAATTAACAGCACCCCCTGCCCTGCCCCGTTTCCTGCCCCTCTCATGCTGGCCGGCTGATCTAATCGCAAAACGACCGTTTTCTGGAATCGCCACTACAAACTATTGCGTGTTTTATCGGGTTCAGCGACGCCGCGGTCGGCTTGTACCGCCGGCTCTCGCTAGAATGTTAAGGGTGAAGTTTCAGTTTTTTAAAATTAATTTCTATCAGCGTCGTTATGGAGTGTTAGAATTGACGCCAAAATGAAAATCACACATCACCCTTATATTTTTCCGAAGGGATACGCAGGGGAGTGGTGTATTTATGAGCAATGTTATACATCCCAACAGGAAATATAGGGGCGAACCTAAAAATGAAAATCCAAGTATACATATTCCTTGAAAGTTTAACAGATCGATAACACGAACAAGAACATACTTTTAATAATACATATATACTGTCATAGTTTAGAAATCAATTTGCGCTACTAATAACGACTAAAAGTAACACAGTAAGTAACGAACCTGCCAACATATGGTTACATGTAAATTGAATTGTTTTCGCGATGTATCAGTGGTTATAGGCAGATTGATCGTTGCACATTTTCCGTCGGTTGAACATTTAAGGCGGGATGCTCGACGTTGATGAAAAACGCAAACACTCATTTAACACGCCACGGACGGCGCGGTGAATATAAAAGTCGTTTAAACGTTTCTTGAGCAATGGCGTCACGGCTATTTTGTTCTGCAGCGAGCGTTCTACGTACGTTGGAATCAATACTCACACCCACAGCAACTCATCTCCATTATTCGGCCATTGCGAAGCGGAAGTGTTTTTACCAGTCTCTAATACGCGCGCCTACGTGAAAATATTTTCACCGATCTGTTACACGCGTATTTAACAACATTTTTAAACACTTAAATACCATTTTTTTTTTAATTTTCTTTATTAAACTGGTAATTTCATGTTACATAGATATTTTCGACTATTTATTTCTCTGAATTCTTGGTAACCCAGTGTGTGAGAATAAAATTTAGTAGTATGTTAAACAAAATTTAATAAAGAAATCTTTAAGACACCTTTTATTGTATTAAAATATATTAAAAAACACCTAAAATATTACTTGCGAATTACCAACTAAAATAAATATGAGCAGTTCCACATATCTATATTAATTCTACAGCTGTCTGCTTAAACAAATTTCCTGGAATTTATGTAATTCGTCCGTTCACTGAAGCAATTAATGACTGCTTTTGTATAATTAATAATTAAAATGCAAATCTTGATTTCCAATCGGTACGCACCCGGTATTATTGTTATACAGTGCGACCGCCTTGCTTTAAATATTAAAAAAAAAAACAAATGACGCGGTATTTATGAAACTTGTACATTTATACAACTTAATTATTACAAAATTATTAGTAATTACATATAATAACATCTGCGTAACATAATTATCTACTATGTACCGAAGTCCAAATACAGTATTAATAACGCTAACACAGCAAGAACCATTTCAGTAAACAGTTCTTGCAAGTGATGATTACGTAATATTTGGAGTACGTTCATTCCCACGGCTAGACAAAACGACTGTATGTTGGAGGTACAGTGAATGTTTTATATGTACCGATTTGCCGAGTGTTTAGCACTAAATCAATGGTCAACAGTCGCCCCAGCGCGGTGTAGATCTGTATCACTTCCGGTCGCGCCGCCGCCCGCCGTAATTACTCATTACCAGCCGTTTTAAGCCTTTTGTCCACGCTCGCAGTGACACTGGCGCCGGTAAACGCCGACCAGGACCAACGAACTGAGTCAAATGTTTAAGTTTCCAACTTATTATTTTTATAACTGTGCTCCGATCATAATGCTCTTTATTGCGTGAAAAGTTTTTAATGGAATGTGTGCAATACTTTTTTGATCTCGTCATTCCGGCTATGCTTCAGTCCAGCCATGCTTTTTAGTATTAGTACTCATATGAAACTAAGTAAACAAGTGCATAGTTTGTAATTGATTAGGTATTACCAATACCTACGCACTTTATGCGTGAATATTGCTCGCGGCGCTTATCGCCAATGAAAGTCAAAGAAGAATGAATTGTTACAAAAAACTCAATATAGTGAGTTCTTGAAAATCTTTTCTGAACATTAATACTCCGTAAAAATACTATTATTGTAGCGATATGTCAAGACGACAGTTTTTATTTTTGTTCTAAAATTAATAATTGTAAAGTAATAATGTTGATCATTAATTACCAGATGCAAAAACCATTTTGTTTACCGCCAAGAGGCAGCTGTACTGGTGTCGGCACGAAATAAAGAGACAAGACATAAAAGAAAATGACATATATATTTAAAGTAACCTTGGCGCCAAGTATCTAGTCACCATATTAGAAATGCACAATAATGTTATGGGGTCGAAATGAGTTAAATATAATTACTAAATAAACAATGGACGATTCGTATCGATAAGTATAGTTTCAACTCTGACCTCCTCAATGATTCTCTGAACTATCGTTGTCCTTAGATATTAACCCCTTGATCTTAATCAAGCTGTTAATGATATAAGGTACAACACACTCGTAAAATATCTGAATAATAGCCATATAGCATATCGCATAATTGTCTTACTAAATCAATGTTTTATGGCTACCCATTTTACCGAGATTCATTTATAAAATGCCGTCGAAAATGGCGATTAAATAACATGCCCGCAAACTTTAATATAAGATATTATGAGCAACACACACGATAGATAAATTCCGTCACATGAATTGTCGGTACATTTTTAAGCTCATAAGTTAGTATGATAACACTTGTTTGACATGTAACATGCCTTTTGACTTATAGCTAGTTGGAGAGACGACATACACAAGGTCGCTGGCAGCGGTTGGATACGAAGAGCTGAATATCGAGCTCAGTGGCGTGATATTGGAAAGCATTGTGTGATGGTGTTGTGCGAGTGATATTTGAACGATAATTTTCTAATAAAACTAAACTATGTAGACATCGCATCGGATGCGTCCGTAATGCTCGCAATAACGAAATCACAATAGCTGTTAAATCAATTTATTCATGAATATAGTTTGACTCAATTGTTTATCGTTCGTTTTCCCGACATGATACGTAATTAAACAGCGGTACGATTTGAATAGCGGAGCGAAACAATTTTTATTTTGTGGTGCTGCCACATCTATGCTACGAAATATCTAAAAATAACTAAACATTAATTAACAACGAAACGTTGACTAATAACTGGATATTTAATAACTAAAACATTCGATAATGTCGCTGTACAATTTACGACAGTATGTTTATTATATAATGATCAATAACGTTCTAAAACATTTTATAACTGCAATGTGGCAGCACCATTATCCGAGCGCCGATAGTATCTCCGGTATAATTAACCGTAACGTTTAGTCGCGCCCGCAAGCGATTCCAGTGCGCGCTGGTACGCGCCGCGCCGTGAGCCGCGACGCAAAAAACTTCAATTATTCTTTCTCTCACACTCGTGAACGATTAACCACTGCTCTTTAAACAGTTTTGCTAAACAGCCGATTAATATCGACATGTGATATGATTTTGTGGACGATTTACCTTTTAGTACATGTTTTCGGAGCTGCGAACTGAATTATACTACGCAGCGATTAGATTGGCAATAATAAAAATACCGTCTTTTAAGTTCATGACAGTTCTCCATAATATTCTCGAACGTATGTAAAGTCTCAAAAACCACATTTGACCCCAATGGTACACTATGACCTTCCCCTTTCGTTCTGCGAGGCGGTCACTGTTCGGGACGTAACGATTATAAGAGTTAACCTGAGCCCAATGAAATACATTAAAAGGTGCAAATATGTACCCTTTCTTCCCTATATTATGCAAATAGTACAAACAGATAATAGTAAATATTTGGCATATGAAACTTAAACAAAATATCGTAACAAAATCCAAAAGAACACGAACCTGTAATAACTCTACAAGTGACAAAATATTTGATTGAAACCACTAAAACTAAATATTATTCAATATAAGTAATTAAAATAAAGACTTTGGGATTATAATTGAGCGTTTTAATTTAACTAAGCGACATACAAAGTTTCAATATGCTACCTACGTACAGTATCTACATTAGATTTTATCATTTTATCATTAAAATGGCTGTGCATTAAAATGTGCAATCAACTTTACTGTACCATACACCCGTTCCTAAATGCCGGGAAAGTAACATTTTACGAAAATTGACAGTCGATATCATAATTGCATTCAGTTTTAATAGCACGTATATATCAGTGAAGGTATAATGGTATACAATCAATGTAAATTTTTCAAAGGGGTACATGAGAAAAAATTTCACTCACTCATTCATTCATTCGTTCAATCTTTCATTCATTCATGTTATCATCTGTTTGTTCATCATTCATTTAACGTAAAATCACGCCTGTAATCCCCGAAGAGGTAGGCAGAGGCTCTGCCTACCTCTGCCTACTCTGTCTGCCGCAGAAGAATGTAAAAAACACTCCCACGTTTCATCAGTTGTGTTTACGTTCCACTAGGTGGTGAGCCTATTGCCAAACAGCGGGTCATTCATTTATTAATTAAATCATTCATTCAATATCTTATACATATTGCTTTACTCCTTCTACTAAGTTGCAACTTTCATGTAGGTATGTTACATTTACCAGCGCCTGTAATAGAAAATTACGAAGCGTATTTACATTCAATGTTGATTTTCATTTGTGGCTGCAATCAAACAATCCTATCGTTCAAACAAACAAACGGGCTAGTCATTTGCAGTATTTGTAATCAGAATAAAATTATATTTGCTTCATTGATTGATTCGCTTACTATAGTTTTGTGCTCTGTGACATTTGCATGTTGCCAGGATTTATTTATCACGTTCAATTGTTGGGAGACTGGCAGTGGTGATGCAGACGTGCGACCAGCTTAAGTCACATCTATACATATTTTAATCTGGCAGTCTTTAAATATTGCCGACATTTTTAGGCGAACAACATTTGACACCATTTCGAAAGTACCATACGTTTTTACCATTACATAAAAGAAATAACTTGTGGAAGAATTATGCGAAACATTAAACACACGATCCCTTCGCTGTTGAGGTGTATTACATTAGATGATACAATGAACGGTGATGTATTTGTAATATTTCTGTAAAAATCGATTAAATCAGTACTCGTTCAAACAACAATGTATCGGGCCGGTCGACATCGCCGCGCGATCGTATCGGCCGCGGTAATTACTCGTTTCGTTTTAGCCGCGTAGTGTCGCGATAACTTCGCTGTACGCTTTGTGTGTGCGTTTTTTTTGTCGTAATAAATTTGTATTGACTTTTTTAAAAGTAAACTTTGTGCATAGGCATGTGTAATTAAATGTTTGAACCTTTCTATATACTGAATGACCCTCTGTATTTTTATTCCGGTTTTACTATGCTGATGTTGCTAGATTTCGTTGCAATTGCATGAATTTTCTTCTGTAGGTTTCGTAACAGATTTTTAACTACAATACACTGGTAAAAGTTTAAATGAAATATTTTTTGGATAGCCCGACTACTTCTTTTTCAAGAACTCCATCTGATTGCGATAAAGTCAAAAGAGACTGCCTCAAGTAATACACCCGTCGTTTATTGAACATATTTTTTTATAAAGTAAATCTAGTTAATAAGCAATTGAACCGCTTCATGTTACGAAAATAAATTCAACCATGAACAAGTGCAACCACAAGTCTTCAATGCTTTTCTTCTTTATAAAATTACTCTTTCTGCGCTTTTCTTCACAAGTTCTTTTCATGCTGTCACTGCAGACTGAGGGCATATCCTGTGTATTTTCTAATTCACCATAGATACCTTATTGCTCACACACACATCAAAACACGTTTATAGAATGAGAAACGTGTAAACATAGCGCTTATTATGCTCACATCCATATGTCTACTTCTAGTCATACGACATTCAACAGTCATGACAGATAAGCGACCATTTCAAAAATTCTTATATTATACGTAACATCAAATACAAAAGCTATAAATAATTTTATAACGATCAAAATACAACCTTCTCACAATATTTGTAACCCACACTAATTTATCCAATAACAGAAAATAATGTGCCGTTTAAAAAAAAATTAATACAATCATGGCGCGCATTTCCACGGCGCGCGCGCGCACTCGCAACAATTTTGACAAGCAAATTGGATAATACGCGGGAAACGCAGCGGAATACATTTTATACATTGTTCTGTCACATGCGCTCGATTGTCAGCGTTCTTTTCCAATTTTAATCCGCCATTTTTGAAATTATGGAAATGAAATGGACGTTTCGCGGTTAGCTACCTCCGGTTACCTACATTGGCGGTGTGTGACGCCAGATTATACGAGTATGTGTTTAAATAACTGTAAGCATTGTTTCCCGCACACTAACATTCAAGTGTGGCATAGATACATGTAAAAATAGAAGTAGGTACACAATACATTCAAAAATAATAATAATATTAAAATTTTCGAATATGCGCACATACAGCCATCTGATCCCAAACTAGACAAGACTTGTGTTATACCTAGTTAACGTTGATTCTATTCTATTTTAGGGCTGGTAAACTACATATAGGTATTAATATAAATAAAGACTTACACAGTTGTTTATCACTCATCATCATCATTATTTTGCGGTCTACTGCTCGACATAAACTATTTTTCACTCAGCATAGCACAAACACTTGTACTGCGATGGTGACAAAGCTTTGTCTCGGGTGAGTAACGTATCTTAGCTTAACAATTAAGTCAATCACCACTGGACTAAAAGATCAGTTAACAAGTAGATAATACATATACATACATTCATCAGCTTATTGCTTGGACGGCCATTAAGCCCACTCCTGCGAACCACCGGCACGTTGACTGTTATACCAAATATTTATAAAATATTTTGAAACGTTAATGAAAAAAATTCAAAATCTAGAGAAAGTACATAAAATACCACTCCCCACAATTCCGAAGGAACATTCTTGAGGTAATTTTAATAACAGCGGAGTTCTGCAGGAAAAGTTCTGTAAACAATCAACTCAGCATAGCTCTACACCAGCGTTGCTCAATGTGCCAATAACCTTTCATATTCTGAGCGAACATTCATATCCAAGAATGGAGCGACAAACGCCTCGATTATGATGAGGTGATCGAAAAATATATTTAGTCCGCACTGAACTACTCACGCAAGTACGTTTAAAAACGCCTCAGCCCGTAAACCGTAAATATCCATTATGCGGCTAACCTGTGTCAGTAATGAGGCCGATATCGCCGTTTTGTAGCGCGTAATCGCGATGTTATCGCCGCCCCGCTCCCCGCGCCATCGACCGTGACCCCCTCCCCTCCGCCCCCGAGCACCACCGGCCAAATGCCCAGCTTGAGCCCACACTGACAAAGATCTAATGAGACAGCTCTGAATTAGACGTCACAAAACCAAGAAAATTATTAATACATATTATAATAGTATACATTATGTGTTACCGCATTTAACATTCTCAAATGTTTTACAATAAACCCTTCATTAAAATTGCAATAAATAAAAACAAAAATTTAATCATTTCCGCTCGTTCGTATTGACTGCAATGATTACGTCGATGATAGATCCAATTATGTGGACCCATTTGTACCCACGTATAATTTGTCCTAAACTTAAATATTCAGTTTCAAAACACAACCTCGTAACTAAGCATCCATCTATGATTATACAATAATTAGATTATTCAACTTGGCTATTCTGCCAAGTTTCAATTCCCGCCTAAATTTCACAATTGTAGGCAGCCTAATATGAACGTGCCTTAGGTATAATGTACGTCTTGATATTATAATTAAGGAACAGCGGTTAACATCGGCCGACATCAACAATGTCGCTGAAATGTAAGCATTAATGGCTCCCAAACAATTGCTCCCCACGTGTTTTAATGGCGCACTTAATTATCATACTGGCTGGTTTTATTTTTTGAGACTGAAGTTGAACGCATCAAAATTCGTTATGAATAATGAGGTTGGATTTTAAGCTTCGTTACGTCTTGTCAGTTAAATGAGCTTTTATATGAAAAAAAAAGGTTTGTATGAACTGATTATAATTACAGACTTCTTTGAATATTTAATTAAGCATAAGGCGTGGGTGTGCGTAGATCTTTTCTAGACAAGCGACGTGATATAGAGCATTATTATTATCTGGCCCGAATGGTTAGTCAACCTGACTGCTGCGCCGGGGGTCGTGGGTTTGATTTCCACCAAGAATAAATATTTGCGTGAATGAGATTTATCCACAAGTATTTCTTCTGTGTCTGGATGTAAAAAAGTATTTTGCGTCTTCTCCAGGCTGGGCATGGCATTTCAGGTCGCACAGTCCAGCTTCTCGCACCGCCCACTCCACTGCCCGTCGACGCTTAGAGCATTCAGCTGTATGAGATCTGAGCTGCCTGAGCGATTTGAGAACATACTCGTATCCTACAAAGGAACGTTGATGATAATTTTTCAAATTCAATTTCAATTCAAATTCAAATATCATTTGTTCAAACTTGGTTCATTACAACACTTTTTGCACTTCTGTCCATAATGACATTCCGAAAAGTCAATGGATTTTAGACACTCATGTCTGTAGTCTAATCACAGTAACAATGTATAGTATAGGTATTATATCAATATTTATACAGTATTTCGGTTACTGGAAAATTCCAAGACGCCAATTATACACGGCAACTTTAGTTACATTATGCAATTGTTAGGTTACCTGAATTTAATAATAAAAATAAACATCAAATTTTTCAGTGTTTTTTTTTTCTAATTGTACCTAACTATTTTTAATTATGACACAATTCAATTCAAATTTTACGATAAGCGAACGAACGAGGATGTTTAATACAAGTCTACATATATTTAAGCAAATTCGACTAATTAACACGCGATTAATAATATAATCATCTCTTGCTTTTATATAAATTTTATTATGTTCAAGTTAATGAACGACCTCCTTGTAAAGTATTTGCTTGTAACATTTTTTTCCTTCCTGCGGAATTAGTTCTTGCTAATTAGTTTTTGTCGTAATATGATTATAACAAATAAATGTAATAAAGATGGTCAAATTATAACTTTAACCGATTGTAATTTTAAGATCACACGTAATATTTAATAAAATGGAAACATTGTCTCGTTTGCGTAATATATAAACATAATAATATTTTATATTAAAACCATGGATCCTCGGAGTGGAAAGCCGCATACTACGCCACTGAGCTATCACTGCTTTATATTAAAATAAAAAAGATACACAATTGATATTGTAAAAATTGAGTGTAAAGTGATTTACGTAAACATTTAATACTCTAAAATACACATAACTATATAAAATACGAAATATGTACTACAAAGGAAATTTTGTAATCGTCTACAATCTGTAGTACCGTCCACTTTTTAGTTTACCCAAATATAATAATAAACGTAAAATAACTGGTAAATTTCATTGCGAAAGAACAACGTAGATTGTTTTAAAAAAAGAATTCGTAAATGACAATGGGTTGTGTCCACACAATGTCAGCATGTGGGCATGCGGTGTAGTTGTGTGTGTCACTAATTGCCGCGTCCGGCGGAAGTGGCCGGTTCCGAGGCTGGTGTCAGGTGACGTCGCCCACCTGTGCCTGTGCGCCCAACGATCCGATGACCGCTTTCTAACTGATATTTGAGTGATTGCACGGAGAAATAAATAGTCGCCATATTATAATCCTAAATGATCTCGCGATTAACAATTTACGCATATTCACTGAGCTGTTTGCTTGAACAATTCGTTATATTGCGAATGTTTAGTCAAATTAAGTTCGTTATTTCCTTAACGCATACAGAACTTTTGATATCCATTCTATTTAGGTGTACTTAACGAGACAAAAATCTCGGTATATCTACTTACATCCGTACATTTAATTATAAAATGAAGGAAAACCTACTCCGTTTATCATGTTACTTGAATTGAAAATAATACTAGCGGTTTTTCAAATGTATGTTATAAACTTATACAATCTAGAACTTTCCAATACGAAATCACGACCGCAGAGAGCTCAGTTCTCATACAATTGTGATACAATGATCGATTCGTACGTCTATTACCTTTTACTGTTACGTGTATTGCCGTGTAAAGGTTGCTGATATCAACGCTGACCTTTAACCATGGACGGTCATGCGCAAAAAACAAAACGGAACGTTTATTTAGGAGAAAACTATCTTTATTATCATATAAATTGAATAAATCCATTGTAGATTAAACATACTATTTGGCAAGAATTATAATTAAGGAAAGCTATAAAAAAAACTGTAGAAACAGACATTTTAACACATAATACACAGTTATAATATAAAATAAGCCTTTGTTACACGAGTGGCGGTGCGTAGGAGTCTAATTAATGATTCGCTGTGTAACTGAGTGCTTAACAAAATTAATTAGCGCTTATTATGTATTGTTATAATATTGAAATATATTCTTGTTTAGCTGAAATATATTTAATGTCGAGTCGTAATTTTGTAACTAAGACTCTGTTATAACTAATACTAAAGACAATTATATTTTGTTGTATTCGACGATAGAGAATGTTCTCCCACATTCACACACAAAGGAAAATTTATTAACGATGAATGATATGATATTATATTTAAATTCCAAGATGAATATATATAATACTAATAAAAATGTAATTATACTATATTATTATACTAAATGTACTTTACCTCCATGTAATAATTGTAGTTCTAAATCAGTTTTTCTATCTAATTTCAGGCTGTATCACCCACTTAATTGTATGACCGTGGACATCGTCTATATAAAAAAAACACCCCATTCCTAGCACCTATTCATGGCTTTCAATTGGCACGAAAAAAACGTTGCGATGTAGAAATGTCGTGAGCTAATGTGTCGACGGCGCCCGGAATGCTCGCCATTTTGTTTTTTTTCCTCTCCCCATAATTACGTAATTAGTGGCGATGAATTGGAAGTGCATTAAACGCATGGACCTTTTGTCCGCGCTCGACATGCGCCCGCGATCACTTTTGTTTATTCCCTCCAACAGCTGTTCTACGAAAAGATAATTTTTACAAGTGCCGCGTACTACAGTTATCTACTTTTATAAGTCTAGCATCTTTGACTTGAACTTAACGCTTCTCAGCACAACTGTATCCACAAATTTCTGCAAATGACGTGTATGAGAGTTTCTATACAATAAGTTAATTGCATTTACAAGAACTTAGCACTTCTCACTATAACTGTTCCTAATAATTTCTGCAAACGATGTGTGTGACACTTCCTTAATTGTATAAATTAATTGCTTTTACTAAAACTAAATACTTCCCATAATTGTACCTAGAAATTTCTGCAAGTAGATACTGTGTACGCCAGTGTCTTTTATTACTTTAGTTACCGTCTTTTCTTAAAGCTTAATACTTCTCAATAAAACTACCTACTAAGGTACGATATATTATTATGAGTGACGTAATCAAATCTGTAAAAAATTTATTGAGTTACGTTATTATGTTACTATGTTAATATATGTTACGTTTATTGAGCTCTTAAATCCCTTAATGACTAATGACATTGACACTTTAAGAAGTTACATTTAAAAACATTTATAATCTTTGTATATATTTCAAAACTAATTAAACTCACCAAGAATATTGTACTTTAGAAATCATTTTATAATTAACTTTTCTGCTAATTTACCTAATTAATCTCATACTAAGCGTATTAGTTTTTATTAAATTAAGATAAGTTTTTTTCTAAGTAATGAAAAGAGACTAGCCCACGAGTGGGTAACAAACAATATTTGGTATCAAACTCGTACAGTATTTACATCAGGACTAGAACAGTCAGTGTCTGTTAATTCAGTTAGTATAAATCAGGAACTTTATTAGTTGTAATGATCTAGTTACCTAATTAGGTACCTAAATTATTTAGAATTGGACATTACTTATTGGGCTTTAAAACCACTTTGGTAATTATAAAACAATTCCTTTCATAATTTTTACAAGAAGAATACGTCGAAAACGATATTGCGTTTATTATTCAAAATAATCCCAAGAGTGGGGCTTATTTTCAATAATAAACGTAACAGGTTCGACGATTTCGTTTTCATTGTTCACATTATGAATACAATTGGATTTATAATAAAAACATCATCTTGGTGTCATATTCATTCACTGTTTTGTTATAAAGATGACCAATTTCTTTTTTTGCGTGCAACGAAAGCGTGTATTGGTGTAGTAATATGGGCCTTATTAGCCACGGTGGCGGAAAGGGTTGGCTGGCATTTGGCGCGTAGTGGCCTGCGGTCACACGTTATTAGAGCTCCGAATGTTCCGATATTGATGGTTAATAGATTAGCGCCACGATAGAGAGCGCTTATGTTATGCACATTATAGTTATGTTGATTGCTTGTAAATTGAATTAGGGTACATTTAAGTACCTACATATTGCTTTGTGCTAAATGGAGGAAAGTTCAATTGACTGTGTATTTATAAAAGGTACATTCTCTTTTATGTATATATTAGGTACAGTTTTAAAAATAAAATATATAGCCAACTTTTTTTTAAATTAAAATAAGTTTAATTAAGTGACTGCCTCGTTGGTCGTGTTGGTTGCAAGTGCGACTGCCGATCGG
>DWDU01001643.1:0-14209 GCA_018245575.1 Jemadia suekentonmiller
ATACTCAATTCTATAGTGGGACGTAAACGGTACTTGGGAAACACGGAGATTGTATTACATTCCTCTGCCTACCTCTTCGGGGATTATGGGCGTGATTGTACATTATATTAAAAAATATTGGATATACAGACAGATAGTATATTCGCACAATTAGATTTGGATACTGAACAAAGTTGCACGATTCGAAGTCCGTTCAATCTGTTCTCAAACCTGCCCCAAACGATTGTTATTGTACGGATTAGCAAATTGTTATCTTGCGTTAACAACTCAGACCGGTTTAAGCGAGCGATCCGATCCGGTTATTATCCTCTCCACAACACGGAAACAATGATTAATATGCACTAGAAGTGCCGCCGTCGTCCACAGAGCTGTAACAATTTCTCATTTGTCATTTTATATCCGTGTACGGCCTCAGTGAGATCGCAGTGTAATTGCTCGCATACGAATACAACGGAATACGGAAATACAGAATACAGTGATAGTGTAGTCGTTTACACGGAAGCCTCCCTGTGTGCGTGTACTGTATTGAAATCTGGGAGCGCACCTCGTTACAACAAATTTACGTTTAAAAATTGAGTAAAGAAAAATTAGAATGCTGTAACGATGAAGGAATACATCCTGAGGACACCTGAAAATCTTAGAGTTGCCCATGATTCAATATGCCACCCTGCAATTGGTTAGCCTGGCAGGCTATAGCAGTACCCTTCTCATTGTAAAAGAAGACTCGTGTCCAACAAGGGACGATAAAAGGGTTGACTATGATGACACGACACGATTACGTTTCACGGATATATATGTATGCGAGACGCCGAGAATAGCTAGCCTTAAATACGGGAAGTGTCAGTTGACGAGTCGTGAACTGCGACCTCGTGTAAGCAGGAACGCTACATATGTACCTCATTCACGTGAACAATTAGTAATTGCTCAATGTAGGAAACGACTGTTATATGCAGTGGCCAGCGCGACCCATTATCGAGTTAAATTACAGTGGCGTTTATGCTTCTGAGTGAATGTGAATGTGTAGTGTTATGAATTACAAGGGTTTGACTTGTTTATTTTAATCGAATAATCATTCAATTTCTTCTTCAGCTGCTTCAATATCATTATGTAATTGTTGTCCCACTCGTGGGCCTAAATCTCCTCCCAGAATGAGAAGGTTATTGTCAGAAAAATAATCCACAGTGGTAATAAATAAGTGGTAATATGGATTGGCAAACCTCACTCGTCTCAGAATACTTCGTGGAGAATTGAAAAGCATATAGGTTTTCTTACGATATTTTCCATCACCATACAAAAATATATATTTATTCTTAAAACGCAAATAATTAGATAATGATTAGATAAATAATTAGATAACCACCAACAGAGTAAAATAACCAATATTATGTTACTGTTACTCGTGATATATAAAAATCTAGATAACTGTCTGACTGCAAGTGCGACTGCTGATCGAGAGGTCCTGTATTAGATTCCTGAATGGGGTACCATTGGATGTAATAACTTACATATATTTTTTAAGTTAAAAGTACTTGTGCCCGAATAGGCAGAAAAAAAACGGCGGGTACATATTATTTGCATACACTTAATTAGACAACCATGAATTGAAACCTGTGCAAAACACAGCTTACAATCAATAAGTATAAATATTTCACATCAACCCCTAAATCAGGGAAACAAGGGATGAAATATGGAATACCATTTATTTGGGTATCCCCACGAACGAAATCACACGTAATAAACAACAGGCAGAACAATAAATTTCGATTTGCATTTTTATTTTGTCAACCAACCTTTAAACAGACTTTCGAACAAGCAACTTAGTGATTCGCTAATTATTGTTAGTTAACTATTAATCAGATGAGGTACGGATTACCAATTTCTTACAATAATTAATTTCGGCCGAACGCTGTCAAGTTGATTGATTGAACGCAAAGAGGGCGACGCCATCGGAACAGTTGGTCCTGATGGCATCTTAGACACAGACTCGGCTTAGCCTCTAAGGATATTGTATAATGTATTAATTAAATTATTATTAAAGCCAAGAAATGTTTCAGTGCTGATCCGGTTGAACTGAACCGGTTCGTAGCGATTACTTTAGTGTGTAGACAAACTTTGTATCCTACTTGTGCCAGTGTAATTACAATGAATCATTTACTTACCTTTGTTTCTTTTATGCGAGGTCACCTGATCTCAAATTAGTAAAAGCCTGTGATATAATAATCAACCAGCACATTAAAAATATATATTTCGTGTATTTCTAAAAAATATACGTAGTTATTTGGATAATTTTTACTGCCTAGTTGGTCCAGTGGGTGTAAGTGCGAGAGCTGATCGAGAGGTTCAGGGTTCAAATCCCGGGTAGGCTATAATTGGATTTTACTAAATTAACATTTCTAATAGTGGTTCGGAGTACGCATTTTTGCCCGGTGTATGATAATATAGTCATTATCTATTCCATAATTGGTCGGAACGCAACTGGTGAAACGTACGAGTGTACCACACTCCTCTGCCTACCCCTTCGGCGATTACAGGCATGATATTAATTTATACTTATTTAAATCATGTTTATATCTAATTACAGAACAGTGCTTAACACGCAAAATATGTCCTAAACGAGAATAGAAATCGAATTCCCCGGAGCAGAAGTTAGGATTAAGGTAGGTAAAATGTAAATATTGTACTTTATGTGTATTCAGGTGAACGCATGCACATAAATATACTAGTATTCAAGTAATATCTAATAATACATCTTCACCCCAGGTCACTTACGGGGCAGGCAGACTAAATGTATAGGCAGTACAAATATCACAAGCCTTATTAAGCTCCGCAGGACAAGGTAAGCAATCGGTCATAGTAGCGATCTTTAAGCGAGAATCGATAATAATCCATCTCGGAAGCTTCTTAGGCGAGTTGAAAACATTTAAACACTTACTCGTATCTCTGACAATCCAGCCTACGTCCACGATTTCAATAGCTATGTAGGAAACGCCCGGGTACGAACGTGTTTCTGTGTTTTTGTATTATAAATGAATAAATGTAACATCAAAGGTAACATCACGCCTATAATCCCCGAAGAAGTAGGCAGAGGAATGTAGAACACTCCCACGTTACACCAGTTATGTTTACGTCCCACTACGGAATAGGTGGTGAGCCTATTGCTGTACACCGGGTACATATCCAGACTCCGAGCCACTATGAGAAAATCTAAATTTAAAAAAAATTGTAGTGTCCGACCCGGGAATTGCACCCAGGACCTCCCGATCGGCAGTCGCATTTGCAACCAACACGACCAACAAGGCATTCTAATAAACGAATACAAAAGTAATAAATTTGAATCCAGGCTTCATGATGAAACTAAAATGTTATAACAATGTTAATTTGGCTTATGTCTCGATTTGCGTCGGTATATATTTGACGTTTTTGTCATTATAGCTTTTATCGAAAGCACACATAGTGACAGCTTAAGCGTACGTATTAGGGCTAATCTCGTCAGCGGCTAAATCGTTGTCCTCGTATTTGTTTCCGACCTTTTTTATTGTTCTACTGTTCGTACACGGGTCTCGTCACAGAATGAGCGGTTTAAGTCCGTAGTCTTGCAGGTTGCCAGACTTAACACACTTTAAAGAGAGATTTTCCTTTTAAGCACTCTAAGGTGTGCAGGTTTCCTTACAATGTTTTCCTTCAACGTTACAATAAGTGATACATAACCTACGCACATTGTGGAAAGAGATGCGCGGCCGGATTTGAACCCGGGCTCTCCAAGGGCGAGGTCGAATTTCAAAACACTAGGCTCTCACTGCTTAGTGATCAAATATCACTAGCTACAATGCGGAAGGAAAACATCATGAGGAAACCAGGACATCTTAAATTTATCAAAAAACAAATCGTCCTCTAAGGCGTGTGAAGTCTGCCAGCCCGCGCCTGGCCAGCGTCACTAAACTATGGAAAGACTAGGCCTCTGTTCTCAGTATATGTGCTCATTATATAATTAATCGCTTCACATTATTCCGGTACAAAGCACTGACACACGTAATGTTTTATTTTATCCTATTACATAAAACGACCTGAGAAAAGTCACCTAAACGAATAGTTTACGTTTTGAAAAATGAAACGGTTCAACTGGAAAGAGCAATAAGCTCCATGAAATAAACAAACCGGAAGTTAATGGAAAACTATGATTCAATGAGCTACTGAATTTTGCAACTCCCCCAAATATTTTTAAACATCTCTATTATAGCCCGTATCGATAACGTTCTGTATGGATTCCAAAATAAAAATGGAACACGAAATGGCATTCCAATCGGAATATGGAAAAATAGTACTCGGTACAAAATTTCATCCAGCGCGGTAATCCTTGCGGGCTTTGTCCGAATCGTGCATCGTATTACGATCGGGTCGTCCGATAGGTGAACGCTTTACTTACAGGGCTGTCAGGTCACTGATATTTGTCGGGATTGAGTGGAACTACCCCCGTCTATCCGCTTGGGGGTAAATACCGCATAGAGATTACTTTCGAAACTGCTTCACAGTCTATGACTGTATCTGACACAAAATGTAACCGTTTCTCTAATAGTTTTCATTATTTCTACACATATGTGTTACCCAGGAAGTTAGGCGCAATGAAAAATTAAAAAATATATACATATATTAATTTTATAGTGTTTGTGTCTAATGTCTATTATTCGTCTATTTCTTTCCTTTGTTAGTGGAATATATCACAATGCATTGTTTACATTGAAATATTGTGCAACTTCATTGCTAGAAATGACCTTCAAATATAATTAGTGTTATTTCATCTAATGTGTACAATATATAAGTGTTATAAACTAATATTAAGTGTAAATGAAGTTCTATTTTCCAATTTAATTTTAGAATAATAAATTATTGCTGTGGCGTCGAGATGATTTTTCAATGCCAGTGTTCATAAAAAAAAGTGAGCTCGTCTCAGTGGAAGCTATAATATACATTAACATACTGTGCTATGCTACATAATATCTTTGCATTCATAAACTGCAGAATAATTTTAGGTATTATGTCTTACTACATATTATAGCCACGTGTGTATTCATTCTAGCGTTACAGAAAATATATTGTAATATATCGAATCGAAATATACGTAACATCACGCTTATAATCCCCAAAAAGGTAGGCATAAAAGTGTAGTACACACCCAGGTTTCGTTTACAGTTCCATTTACGTCCCACTATGGAATAGGTGGTGAGCCTATTGCCATGCATCGGGCACATATCCAATCTGCGAATCCTTAAATAAACTTAGCGAAAAATTGTCCTTACAAAGTTTCCTCGATACATTTTCTTTGAGATTGAAATAACGTGCATATACAAATTAGTCTAGTCTGTCTGTATGTCTGTAAAGGAAAACTTGAAACAAGGAAACCAACGACGTTTCTATTAACATCCGGCTTAACATATGTCGGTAATGTACTCGTATATACGAGCGGAATTAATTTAGACAGTATTAATAGTAAATTGCTCTCCTGTTCCAGAAAATATATCAGCGGAATGGATAAAATTGAGATTTGAGAACTTGGCACTGACACCCGATGTAATCCATCTGTTAGAATCGTTGCGGTAAGTGGGAAATCTTCCAGACTAGTAATACTTTATATTATGCAGAAATATTACGTATGTCTAGTTCGCTCTGGCCGAGTGCTTTTTAATTCACGTCAAAATATTTCTCCATGATGTAATTATTATTTAATCATAATTTTATTATTGCTCAGACAATTTCTTTGCAAGCAATAAATATATATATGTATGTACGTACATTGAACTGTGATTGTTAACGCGAATCAAAGAGATTGTCTGTACATTGAGCACAAATATTTGTAAGTTACTCCGAGATTATGTATGCATCTGATTATAATTCCATTATGAATATCCCTGCCCGAATATATAACAAAAAATTTAATATCGCAACGAGAATCTCGGAATAACTCAATTTATGAAGTCTATATTTTGTGCATGGTGTTATGTGGTGAAGTACTGTTTATGTCAAAACCATGAGTCATCAATTTCATTCTATGTTTAATTCTATCAAAAAGAACTTGTCCACGAGCGAACGACACTAATTCTATCACAGTCCATCGATCGCAGCATGCCACATAACACTGTGAGCGTCGGTGCGGTAGGCACTGATCTGTCAATGTCATGAGAAGTCAACACCACCAGATTGTGAAGGCATGTTTAATGCATAACGGCTTACACGAAACATAAAAATAAGAGGGAGCGACATCGACTGAAATATACACCGGAAAAATAAATTGATAATTTCGCGGACACGTTGCTGGATTTAATACTGCAAATTTATTTACGTATTATGGGGGTTCTAAATATTGTTAGTTTCCCAAGAATACCTAAATAAACAAATGCCTTTGCAAGTCGTGTTGTGTTGGCTCGGAGCGCATGTTGCTAATAAAATACTTGTTTTTCAACAGTTCAGTTGTTGCTCTTCGAGTGACTTAACTCGGGGCGCCGCGTGCGCGTCACTTAGGTTTGAATTAAATTGTAAAATGTGTGAGGGAGTACATCACGGCGAAGGTAATGACCATTGCCTCAAAAATTTCAATATAACTATGGAGGTACTTTTGTTAACAGATTGTTTTTCAGATCGACATGTTTCTTTAGTAAGGTGAGTGAGCGGACAGTCCACACAGAAAAATATCTCCATTGTTATCCAAATGTTTCATGAAGTAGTGCCATGCTGAATATTGAATGTCGTCGAGAGAAGGACGACTTGATTGTAAATGTTCCCAGTCGGCCGTCGTTGGCCGCGCACTCATTCAACATCGCATTACGATATTTTTAAGTTTCTTTTCGCATCTAATTTATAATAAATAAATTAAGTGTGAACCATCACAAGACTAATATAATGAAGATGTTCTTGCATTGAAAACTTCCCGGCGAACGCACAACGGGATAGAGTTCGAACTCTGCTCCCTCTCGATAACCAACTAGCAGCAATCCTTGCGGTTATCAAGTGCAAGATCATTGCGTGTGTGTTGTATCGTGTGCTGAGTTTCAGCATTGTAATCGGGGTTTGAAATAACAAAAAGCTGCTCGATGAATGTGGCACAGGGAGGATTATCTTCTTGGTCTGATCACGAACGGCCCATCGCGCGCCCAGTGGCAGAAGATCCAACGCTTGGAGCTCCGCCAGTACTTCGACTGCCTGCTGGTCTCCGGAGACCTGCCGTGGGAGAAGCCCGACCAGAACATATTTCTAGAAGCGTGCAAGCTACTCAACGTGGAGGCGCGCACGTGCATCATGGTCGGCGACAAGCTAGAAACTGATATTAAAGTAAGCTTCACAAGCAATATATACCATCATCTTTCTGCCTGCAACTCATTAGACTGCCTCGTTGGTCGTGTTGGTTACAAGCGCGACTGCCGATCGGTAGATCCTGGGTTCGATTCTCGGGTCGGGCACTATAGAATTTTTCTAACTTAGATTTTTAAGTAGTGACTCGGAGTCTGGATTTGTTCCCAGTGCATGACAATGGGCTCATCATCTATTCCATAGTGGGACGTAAACATAACTGGGGAAACGTGGGAGTGTACTACACTCCTCTGCCTACCTCTTCGGGGATACAGCCGTGATGTTACGTTCTTTTTTTAACTCGTGAGTATCTTATACTGTATTGTTGACTGAATAAAAGTCAATTGGTACCACAACTTGAACACATGGCAATTATTTAATTTAAAGTATTATCTACTGTTATAACTGTACTGTCTTAACCACGGAATTTAAAATGAACTAAATTATGATTCTAAAAGAATGACCCTACTATAAAGACGTAAATGTTCCGTCACAGCCCTTATTATCAAAATGTCATATTTCCAGGGCGGTAAGGAGGCAGAACTGGGTGGCACGGTGTGGATTCCCCTGCAGAAGGATGCGATGGAATCTGACCTTCCCGACTTCACTATCGAAAAGGTCACAGAGTTGCCAGAAGTGCTTCCCGGCTCGCCGAAATTTAAACGCGCATCGCATTCCGCTGTTTGCTGACAGCGAAATAAATGTACCGTAAAATGGCTATGTGTGGGTGTGCTAATGTCACAATGTTACCTACATTCGTGTAAGCTGTTACCGATTATCAACATTGACGTGTCTTTATTTAGGTCCTTCAATATAGCCACTCGAGTATTGTTTCATACTTCCTGAAGACATATTTGGAGTGATATTCGACATTCCACTCGTAAATGTGCGTGGAAGTGTAAGTATGATTACTTGATTTTTGTTTAATTTTACGAGTTATTTTTACTTGAACAGCGTTCATGCATTATTCGTTGTGGTTGGATCGGGTAAACGTCAGCTTTCGTTTTAGGATTTTTTATTATATTGTTCATAGAGTTCGAAGTGTATTTATTTTATTCTTCCATTATTATAGACACCACATATTTTTATTTTCACCAGTAGTTGGGTGGCAACAGAGGCCAATAAATGTTTTGCATGCCCTTGGTAAAACAAGGTAGTATACATAATCTAACAAACAGACAGACATGTAAATAAGCAATAACAAAAAGTGAAATTATTTTGACATTGGTTTCTTGAGAACGATAAGAAGTTTTTATGATCCTATATGATGTCACATTAAAACAAAGATGGCTGTCAAAATCATTTTAAATTATCCAATATGTATATTACTTCAGGATTCATTTCATTCTACTTGTCATTTTATTACTTTAATTAAAGAACAATAAATATAGGGGCCACGTGAATAGGCCATAGGAGCCATTTGCATAATAAGCTATGTTGGAAGAAAAACGATAAAACTTAAGCAACGTAATTCCAATCCTGCCATAAAATACTTGTCCCACAGATAATATATCATAATGGTTAATGTATAAACGCTCCAACAGGGTACAAACATTGAAATTTATTTACAGTACAAAACATATAAACCACTTGTTCATTAAGCAACAAGTAACGTTACTTTCATTATTTACAATCACTAGAATAGTTTTAAGAAAATATGGTATTCATCTTCGCTACGTACATAGAAGAATTTATTTTTTTATATTGTTTTTTTCCTATGTAGTCATAAGATGAGTAGATTAAGATTCAGATATAAATCCTATTGTGCTACAAAGGTATTGAATAGAATATGGACATATTTTTATATGAAGATAGTTATCTAATTTTTAAACTTTACCTAGAATGTAAGTAACAATTTTGGTTGTAGTCTGGTTTTGCATCTTCATTAAAATAGACTGTTTTTGTGATACTGAGAATAGATCCTTCATAATATTAGTTTTGTATATATAAATGTACATATATATAAATGTACATAGACATAAATGTACCTTATTGGCCAAAAGTGAGTTTGGCTAAAAATTTAATGTTAATTTTAGTATAATTTATTTTGTGTTGTGAATTGTTGCTTTATTATGGACCTTTCTTATTTTTGGACGTACATTGTACATATTATGTAATGTTTAGACGTGTAGAGTGTAGACCGATCTGAATAATTAGTACCACATAGAAACATTTTTATTCTTTACTATTTTGAAGTCTTGTACTTACTTTAAATTTCAATGTTTAATATTGTCTGAACTTAAAATGTTTTATGTTGAATAATCTTTTTTAATAAACAAGAAATGACGGAATAAAGTCTAGTTTTATTTCTGCCGAAAATCTTTTTTTTACTGTAATGAAGGGACATGGTTCTAATAAAATTGTTCAATCTTGTCACAGATATGCTTTTGTCCTTATGACTAAGGTGGAGCTAAGCTGTATCTATCTACTAGATATTTCAAACGCCGCAAATCACCCAGCTTCATGGTGGATGTTTTAATGTTATATATCTTTTGGTGGACTGGAGAAAACAAATCTATATATATAAAAATGAATTGCTGTTCGTTACTCTTGCTAAAACTCGAGAATGGCATGATCGATTTGGCTAATTTTGATCTTGAAATATTTGTAGAAGTTCAGAGAAGGTTTAAACGTTTAGAAATATTAGGAAAATTGCCGGAAAACCCTAATAACAGCCCTTTTCTTTTTCCCACACAAACGTTTTCTAACTAAAATGTAGACTCAATTTGAGCTTTATTGCTATTGTATAAAGTTGTTGTCTAAGCAATGTTGGTGTGTTCCTACGTCAGAGTCAATTTGCACTTTATTATCGCTACACAAAGTTAAAAAATTCTATCATATCTATCAAAACATTGTGCGTGTTTGCGTTGGAGCACAGAATACATCGTTGGAGGATTTAATGTCGCGTTCTGAAACTCAACAAAAGTGATATCGCGGACGCGACCAATTTGAATAGTCACAAAACGTAATAGATCATTAGTACTGAATTTCAATTTGGTTGGCTTCGCGATTTTATTTCTTTTGTTTTACTTTAAAATGCATCAGTTTTCACCTCATTACATAAGTCTAACACAAATAATAAAAGTATTTTATTATTTTTAATTATTAACTTGTCACAATGTTAATAACCATACTCCTCCGAAACGGCTTGACCGACATTTATGAAATTTCATATGCATATTCAATAGGTCTGAGAATCGGCTACTATATATTTTTCATACTCCTAAATAATAAGGGTTGTCCACCCCTAACAGTATTTTTTTTATTTTTTGGGTAAATTTTTTTGTTTGTATTTTTTTATGATACACTATTTAAAAATACATACAACCGTAAATTTTTACCCGTCTGCGATCAACTCCTATATTTTAATTGCCATATTAGCCAATTTAATAGTTCAAAACCTGGTCGATAACTGATCAAAAATTTAAAGAAAAAAATTAAAAGATAGGATAGGTTTTAACAGACAGGGACAGGGACAGCGACGGACGGGGAGAGAGAGAGGGGAGGGGCAGAGTATAAAAATTTAAGTAGTTTTCAGTAGACCGGAAGATATGTATTTATCTACATGCCTATTCCATGCATCTACGTGCCTGTCGAGATTGAGCACTGATGTCTTTAGTAACTTTGTCTGGGAGAGAAATTCCCTAGAAATAATTTATACGGCAAAACAACGTTTGCCGGGTCAGCTAGTATTACTATACGATTAATGAAGAGTTAAGGCGTTATTTTAGTTAGTTTTTTTTAAACGATCTATGAAATTTTACACAATACACGTATAAAATGTCATTTGTCGTAATAATCGATTAATCGAATGCTTTTCGTCGATATTCTTCAAAATTATCGTAAGGCTGTAACAACTCTATTTGTTCTATTATAAAAATTGTTTAAGCCTAATAAGTTACAATGGTAATAAATACGATAAATATATGTTCAATATAATTTTCGGTTATGGAAAAGAGGCATAGGTTATACAATACAGCTCGTCGACCGAAAGCAGTTTTTATAGCTGAAGAATACTATATCAGTATACATAGTAAAAAAAGCTATTGGTATAGATTATATTGTTAATCAAATTTTGTACAGAATTTTGGGTAGTATTATTTATGAAAGTTCCTTATGAATAATTAAATAAAGAGAAACATTTTTTTCATGGCTAAGGATTGCGTGAATGCATCAATATGGTCAGTGTACTAACTATAAAAATAATTCTAAGATTGTGAAGAATTAAAAAATCAAAACATTTACATACGTGATCTAACAGTAATAAAACATTTATTTTCATTTAGATCTACAATAATATTATTTAATAATTACTATTCGCCTAGGGATGACTGGTGGAGAATGCCTCTTCGTTGATGTACTATTAATAATAAGTAAAGTATTTCATTCTCAGCCTATCATCTCTTCGGTGATAACAGGCGTGATGTTACGTTATATCTATTTTTTTTTAATATCTTGGGACATTTCCACACACGGCCATCTGATCCCAAAGTAAGCATCAAGAGAGCTTGTGTTATGGTAACCAGACGGCTGATAAACTACATATGTACATATAAATATTTACTTAAATATATATTTTTTATTACACCCAGACACAGAACAAATACTTGCGTTTATCACACAAATATTTAATCTGGGTGGGAATCGAATCCACGACCCCCCGGCGCAACAGTTAGGTTCACTAACCATTGCACCAACAGGCCAGTCAATATAATATGTTGAGTAATAATTTTAGTACTATTTCATTACTTCTAGTGTCACTTATGTGTTCTGAGGAGCCCGAGTCTTCTAATAACTACCTGTCGTATGCATTAAGACGCATCAGATGCAAAGACGCGAGTGGCTGTTAAAATTAAACGCGCGCTGCAATGATTTACAGAAACACTACAACATTAAAATTGTACAGTTATTGATTAATCATATATTTCTCTCACAATAGCCTATAATTATACAATACTTATAATAATTGTCTTAGGTATAGCAAAAAAAAGATATTTTTTTAAGACAGACGAGAAAAAATTTATTTAGTTATCGTTTAGATTACAACAGTATACATCACACGTGGCTGACTAACAAAAGATTTCCGTAAATAAAGCGTAACTCGATTCACTTTCTTCAGTACAGTCAAAGATGCTGGATCACACGGGCGTGGTGCGACTCCTGTAGTACTCGCGCAGCGCGCGGCCGCGCTCGCGGGCGGCGCAGTGCAGGCGCGCGGGCGGCTGTCAGGCGGCCGCGCGCGGCCTCGCGTCCGCGCGTTCCTGCGCGAGCGCCGTCAGCGACGTCTCCGCGAAGCGCACGCCCGGCCGCGGCCGCAGTCGCTCACCCTGCAACAGATGTGCGAGTTATATACGGGATGTACGGTTTTCTTTTCAAACCAACAATGGTTCCACTGTTGAACACCGATCTCTTTTAGAATGAGAGGGAGTTAAGACCATAGTCTGCCGCGCTGGCCAAGTGCGGATCGGCAGACTTGGTACCCTGTAAATAATATCATAGAGAACGAAATACCTGCAGGTATCTTAATCGTTTTTCCTTCACCGCTACAGCAAGTAATACTTATTTAATTTTAAAATGCACATTACAACATTGAGTGTGAACCCAGAGTCCGCGGAGATTAAACATATTGTGTTGCTTATTGTTTATGTACATGTACATATCCGATTAAAATGTATGAGTAAATAAAAATATGTATATAGGAGGAGACACTTTATACTTTTAGGTTCTTTACAAGACAGTACTACCTTTGTAGTTTTTATTGAAAACAATGGGCTGCTATATGCATGTTATACATATGTACCTTATACATTTACCGTGATTACAAGACATTGCGAGGCAGGTTTACTACGAATGGGAATTTGAAAGGTCGGCACTCATTATGTTACGTTACCCGAGATGTAGCTAGTTCGGCTAACTTGTTATGTTCGTTTGAGGGCGTGAAATGTATGAATGCGGATCGCGTGAGAAAATATTTTTCAATTTTGAACTATGAACATCTAAACAAAGAACAAGTTTCTATAGAAAATACATGTGCAAAGTATTCTGATGTATTTTTACTGCCCAGTGGCAAAGTGAGCGTTACCAACTTACATATAAAAACAGTCATTTTGATTTTTTTTTATATTCAAATGTTTATCGTACTATAAGCCTTGTCTTATTCCTTATTAAAGTATGTATATATACCATAAAAAAAGCAGTCATTCAATTGAAGGAAAATGTACGTTCGTGTTTAAAAAACCTCATAGACTCCCGAAAAGTCAGAACGTTGAGATTCATAGGAAGATTCGTGAGATATTAGATAATTGGAAAATAAATTCCCTTAAATTTACATTTGAAATTTATGACGATTCCTTAATTGTGTAATTTATCTGGAGATTTTTCGTTACGGATTTTAAACAGCTATGGGAATAACAGTAAAAACGCCCACAGTGAAGGTGGCTTCCAACCAAACGGTATATTCCATTAGAACAGACAATAAATACTCATAGCGAATTAATAAAACTGTTGTAGATTGTTGAGTTTTTCCATATAGACAATTTTTGAGACAAAAAGAAAAGGTGGCCAATTAATGCATAATTGAATGAATAAAAACTAACCTTGAAAGTTTTCATCGAGACTTCCTTCAACTGTTGATTTCTGTTTTTCATTGAACTCGACGAATTACCTGCAAACAAATTAGTAATTGCATTTAAGTGTAATAATGTCATTTAATAAAAACATTTAAGGTAGTCGCAAACGGGTCTATAATATATAGTCATGTATAAAAAAATTAACATTACGCCAGTAATTCCCGAACAGGTAGGTAGAGAAGTGTAGTACACTCCCACGTTTCACCAGTTACGTTTACGTCCCACTATGGAATAGGTGGTGA